>LUCH01004874.1:37187-48949 GCA_013368495.1 Paragonimus heterotremus
TGTCGGAGAGGGCGGATATTAAAGACGCCAATGTTTACCAGTTGTCTTGGCCTCAGAAAACAATTACCGCCCGAAGGCATATGGAAGGCAGAATAAATAGGGTGTAAAACAGTAGGAGAAAGTCGAGATCGGTTAGTGATGTCACTGTCGAGAGAACGATAACTTCTGATACTTTCCGGTCGTTTATGCCGCGGAAGGGGTTTGACTTGAAGGACCCCACTTCGAGTCTCTGACTCAAAAGTCTGACCTGCGAGACGACAGGACATAGGGTTTTCTTGGGGGAGCTCACCCGGGGCCAATGACTCGAGAGTCTGACTCACTTGGCATCGAGGAGATTGCCTAGCCCGATGGCGCAATGAATAAGACATTGATGTCTGATTCTGAGCACTGCTGTGCACAGTGGATGTACTCGAAACCACATCAGGCTTTTGGGAGATAACATGTTTTTCGACCGTATTGGATAATATACCAGTGATCACGATCAACCGTTGGGTGATCGGAGTACTCTTTGTTTGAGGGTACCTTTTCTAACCCCCTTCTTCCTGATACGGAAGACAGCAGTTCCGCAACTATGAAAATAGTTCTGTTGTATGCCCATAGGATCGTGCCTCACTAACTAAGCACTCCTACGCGGTCAGCAGTGCGACATACAACCCTATGAGTGTAACTGCTTTTCGTCTGACTGTTCTCCTTCTGGCCTGTCCGACGAGGTTGCACCTGGAAAGACTGGAGTCCTAGTTAGCATAGTCCGCCGGATCAAAACAGTGCACAAACCCGACCACCTCGTCAACGTAGTAGTATAGGTCAGGAGCTATTGAAAAATGTGACCAACGTGGCGCAATCAGAAGAGAATTGGTCTTGCGTTGCAGGTACGCAGAGAATTTGTTCAGAGTGCAATATGTGATGGTGGGTTGAAATTGCAGTCTGCTTAACACGGTTGATACTGCACAGAAGGTGAGATTGAACATCATTATTACGATAGGTTGGACCACAATTCAGAAAGTTCGGGTGACATTGAAACTGTGTGCGACTACGATGCAATCAAACATGTCGCACCGAAATTTGCCTATTTCCGACGTGAACTTGGGTTTCTAACGATTATTTCAGTCCCAAAAACTAACAATAACATCGGTTACAACCTACCTCAATGATAACATGTCCTAACCAACGCGGTTTCTGATTTGTCAATATTACCATCATAGCAAACGTACAGCGCACACCGATGTTGCTACACCTGTGACTGTGGAATTCGAAAAGAAAACTGTACTGTGCTTGTCAGTGCGCACTACCTAACTTGAGACAGATAAACCAGGCAGTCTGTGAAGTCAGATCACATAGACTATGGAGCATCATGGTATCATTTCACACATACTTTGAGATCGGTAATTTTGCTGCCTCCCGTAATAAAAAGAAAGGCCAGCTGATCGATCTGAATGTGAACGCCGTTAACCTGAGCACTTCATCCGTCCAAATGAATTACTTGCAGGTAACAGAAGGTGAGGGGGAAATGAGAAAGTGCAAAACACCACCAGTAGAAACGAATCCTCTTTGGGTAACCGACGTTCACATCCTAACTGCTGTGTTCACCTTAAAGGTAACCTGATTGGGGGAATTGTGAGAAGAGTGGAGTTTGACAAAACGTTATCCGAATACAATCCCCAAACACAACTGCATACAAACCGCCAGGTTAAAGTACGATTGTTCACCATAAGTAAGGTGGGAGGAATTGCTTTCGGTTCAATCTATACGTGATTCGATTAGACGAAATGGACACGCCCAACAAGACACGTCATCAAAACAACCTACTTTTTATATCAGTATATAAACTGGGGCCAAATGAACGGTCGCTGTCGTATTTGTTGTTTCGCTTAGAAAATTAGCACGTGCAAGTCATGCGTTTGAATGATAAACTAACTGTAACGTATTTAGAACACATTGATATCAAGTCACTCATCTGCCTTTATCGAGCATAGCCAAACCAGTGTTAGCTGGCACCATTAGCATAACAACCAACTGGACGCTTACAGATCACACAACAAAATCATCAAGATAGACTCAACATGCCAGAGCTCGGGGCCAGTCGTGTTGGTACGCCGTATGAGTAGAATACGTTGGTAGTTGAATAGTCATTCCGTCTGCTGGTGTTTGTCTCCGCTACACATATCTATTTACCCGCAAAGCGCCGGTAGGTTACCGTATGAAGCAATTGAGGTAAACATTCCGGGCATTGAGAACCCTGACATTATTCGTAGTCGACAAGCCGTACCCACAGTACAGCTTCCCAAAGCTGACTAATCTAGAAAAACTCAATTTTTCGACCACTATCTTGTTGCATGCGTTGTTAACCAGCAGTGGATACGTTTTGGTCATCGAAACAGGAGGAGGATACGTGTTGGAGTCCGCATTACATCAAGTCTTCGCTTGTTAGGCAGTGCTACAGCTTTTTTCATTTCGGCTCGTTAAGGTTTTACTTGTCTTAGTTAAAGCAGCTTAGATTCCGATACCCTATCTGCGGAATAAATCATAAAGCTCAAGTGATATACGTCTAACTAGTAGGCGAAGTGTTTCCTATGAGGTGGAATGACGTTTCACAATACATCGTACCTCTAAACAGTCCCGCTCCACAAGAATCAATTCATTGGAAGTCAACTTTGTGGTGTATGCAGTACATACAAGGAGTGCGATACAAAGCAGCAAACACCCCTTGAATGTTCAGGAGATAGTTATAGACAATCACGATGACATCTCAGTCAGCTATCAGTAGCGTCACTCCATTAAAGGCTGATGTTCATTTTGGAGTAACTACCTCGACTTAGGTCATGCCGTTGTTCGTGTCCGCCTCGTTTCATCGCTTGTTCAGAAGCTATCTACTCACAAACACATTATTCTGTAAGAAATTGGGCCGCAAGAGTACACGAAATACATATCAAGCAACACTGACAACTTAACTGTTCGGGATAAAACAGTGGAGTAATCTAAACGAGTAATTGGCAGAAATCTCATCAGCCTCGCGTACTTCTTGAGGTCCATTCCAAGGAAGTATGGCAGACACATAAGTGGGTCTCCCATAATTCAACAAAACTCAAGAGTAAACGTCGATTGATTCCCTCGACCCTGAACGCAACAGAAACCGCTGTGAGCCGAAACGCAAACTTACGAATAGTCTGCGCAATGACTGAGAAACACAGGTCCCCGAGTGAGCCAAAGAGATGGAGGCGTTTTTATCAAAAAACATCCGGATGCTGTTTTTTATTCGTTGTTGCACCGGTTGTGAACAAGTTGTTGGTGAAACCATATGCGGAAAAGATAGCTCACACATTCACAACTTGTTACAGCGACTTGAAAGATGAGATGATCGCTCTGAACAAAAGATCAGCCGGCATAAGACAACTTATTCAATTGAGGATGAAGGATACTACATAACCACTTAGGACGTTCCTAACGATCCTCCGTCGGAAAACGAAGTGGCTGTGGGACTCAAAGTATTGAAACATGATAAAGCTCCCTGATCTGGACTTTCTTGCTCCAGCTCTTTTCAAACATTCTGGTGGAAGATTGTTGTGCGAACTGACTAAAAACCACCGTTTCATAGGAAAGGCTGAGGAAGTTCCACATCAAAAGTCACTACTACTTTCAAAAAAGGGCCAGGACATCACGTGACGACCGGAATTACTGGCCTTGTCCTTATCGCATCCAATATGTTCGCGCGTCGCATAATGCAACGGCCTCAGAAACAAGAATAACTCAATGAGAACGGGTAGGCTAATGGTCAGGTGGAGGTTTCATCGAGAATACTTTCATCTCAGGACAGACAGGAGCATCGGCACTCCTTTTCTTGGCCAACCGTAGTGGTATTTATGGACCAAAAGGCTGATTTTAATTCGACTGCCCGAAACGCCTTTTGAGGCTGTTTCCATCGAAGAGGAGCCCCAGTGAAGTATGTCAATTTGTTGAAATCATTGCATACCAGCACAGAATGCAGAGTGCGCATTCATGGACAACCATCTCAAGTGCTCTCTACATCAAACAGCGTTCGACAGGGTGTCCGATCTTCAGATCTTTTTTAAATTTTACGATGGACAATAGACTGGAAGGATTACTCGGAGGTTTCAAAGACTCCGGAGTGGAGTTGCTACCAGATAGTAAGCTGACTAACATTAAGCACGCCGACGACATTGCTATACTCAGTTCCCTGGCAGAGAACATGCAAACCATCTCAAATCGATTGAATGATATGGCTGATCCATGTAGTATGCACTTTGCGCCTTCAAAATGTACTGTGTTGTTACAAGACTAGATTAGCATTGATTCAATCTGTTACTGCGGGCAGGCTGTTCGAAATTGTCAGTCACTTCAACAGCCTAGGTAAGGTCATCTCATCAACCTCTAACACTGCTGATGGGGTGTCCACGAGGAAAGCGAATGCACGCAATGCATTTGCCAACCGCCGTCACTTGTGATATTGCAAACACGTCCATTTGTCAATTGAAATCACAGTTTATAAAGCGTGTGTGCGCTCAGTTTTGCTCTATTGACCAGAGACCCATCCCATTCGCGCGGTTTTCAATCACCGTTGTCCCACCGTTGCCCTTATCAAACGAGCTAACCGTGTGTGCAACACGACAATCCATCAGCGTATATTTCGGAAATGTGCACGTCCGCGATCGACAACCGAGCTAGTAGAAATGCATAGTTTTCACATTGCGCGAGCTGATTAAATAAATGCACAACCTGGTCGTTTTACCCCGGAAGAGAAGCGTTTGGACGGTAAACTCGATGTTCGGGCGCAAAACATTGAGAATGGTGAACGGTCGTTACAGTCATGCGCAGCTCATGTGTCCCAACACAAAAGATGGCAAAGTACCGCGTGGCGGTTACTGAATGCAACTCGATTATAGAATCCGATTCACCTTATGGTCATCAGATACTGGTGATACCCCTCCATTAAACATTCATTTTGGAGTAACCGTTCTGACTAAAATCGTACCGTTATTCGCGTCCACTTAGTTTGCTCGAAGAATCCGCTAGTAAATACAAAACGGTGAATAGGAAACTGAATGACGAATGTATGTGGAACGCCTGTCAAACAGCGCTGACAGGTTAACCACACAGAGAAAAAACAGCGGAGTGACTCAAAGCAACACTGATCAAACTGATATTTCATCTCACAGTTACTACTTTCACACTGTACTGTGAACTTAAATCATCATCATCATAGACAGCAATACATCAGCGGTTCACACTGATGCTTAACTGGCACACAACCACGAAGAAGAAAAAAGCAAACCCTGTATAGAAAGAGAGTAGAAAAAGGAAGGGGACGGGAAGGGGCCTAACTACTAAAAACAGCTACGTCTATACTCAAACATACAACAACAAGGCGCCTACACCTTGCAAACAAACTGTGAACTTAAAACAAATACACGACGTACTGTGCCATCCAGGAGTTACATGAACGGTTTATTTTGTTCGTAGTAAAAGCCCACCGTATTCGACAGAACAGGTGAAAGCTGAGACTACGCGACATTCTGTGTGCTGCAGTAAAACCACGTTTTTTCGCTCATTTGACTTTATACTTAACAAACGCACTTAATCTTTTGGAGGATTGTGTCGACTGTAAAGGTCCTCTTCCCTCTGTAATCGATATTTACTCACAACTATCGACGATTGTTCACGTTTTCCTTTGCATCCGCGCGTCCCGATACGACAGCATCTACTGTCATAAACTGTCTTTTTCAATTGTTTCCTATATTTTGTATACATTCATACATACCTGTTGAGATGACATCGTATGAGTTCATGTAATTTAAAGAACCGTGATGTGTGGTACTCCGACCGAATTCTTCGTAACCACCCTGCGAACGTTGCTTTGTTAGTCGAATTGTTGTGTAATGTGTTCTAACGACTCATTGTTTTCTTGTGTTGTCATTATCTCGTTCTAGGGAAACCATGTTTTCTTCCTCTTGTAGGTCTTTCTCTTGTATGTCCGTTGTAAGAGAAGTACGGCTAACATGCTTGGTTTTCGTCTTTTGGTTTGCTTGGCTCCGATAAGACAGCAAGATCACTGGGTCACGCACTCTGCATGCCGATGAGACGCCTGTCGCACCGTACATTGTTCAACGTAGTGGTTGATGTTTAGAGAAAAGCTAAAGATGGTCGAGCGATAACGTGACCATGGGTTATGAAGACTTTGACCGCGCAGTTGAGCAAGTTAGGTAGATGGTGCCAGCTCGGTTATAAAGTTAGCGATCATTTACACCGCCGGTTGGGAACGCGTTTGGACAGGGCAAGGTTGCAAGCAATGACGGACTAGTATCGACAAAGTTGTTGGGTCATTATTTTTATTAGTCTACAATGTTTTTGGATTGGTTTTTCAATTTTGTTTGCATTTGTTTTCCTGCCACACCGTGGCCTACTTCTACGATCAGCTACAACTCAAAATGATGGGGAAACTTCTTCCAAAAGGAAATGCATTATATGTAGGAACACGCTTCCGCTCCATGGAAGATGGTTATTGTTGAGGACAGTGCAACCGAAAACCTCAAGCCGAGAGGATAGTTGGGGGGACGATAAACTCCAATCAGCTAACAAACTAACAGGAATGACCTCAAATCTAGAACTCAATCTAGAACTTTCTTTGACTGAAAGACTGTTCTGCGGTAAGAATTCGCCCTGTGAATATGCGAAGTGCATCTCACGCCCCGTATAGAAGCACCGATAGTGGTGCGCCATAAAATAACATCTAGGCTTATCTGCCGAACAACCAGTTAAAAAGAACAAGCCGCAAGTGAAGTGTAAAGAGCTAAGAGGTGAGACTGGATACATGAAACACCCGTTTAAACCCACTCAATATTAGCACAGACTAGTGCTAGCAATGCAGTAGTTCAACATGATATGCATATTGCATGCAGAATAACTCAGTAAAGCAGTAAAGCCCTCGCAATCAATATGGGTTAGCTGATTACATGGCAAGAGCTCCAATACGAGATCGTCGGGACTTGCAAGCACTCTCACCGGACTGTCATCAAGTATCTAGTGAGAACGATCGGATAAACTTACAGAATACCAGCTGATGTAGAGAACGCTGTACATAAATACGCCCTCCACACTAACAGCAACTGCGGAAAGATGTCAACAACTCAACAGTTTATGCAGGAGGTAGCCGCAGAGTGGGGCTAGCAGTTATTTTTAAGGCAACATTCGAACCCGTTAGCTGAGAAAGAGCGCCGAGGCACAAATTTTCATTGCGAGATTGAAAGAATTGTTGTTAATACATTCGTGATAAGATCGGAAACCTGCCATTTCGCATGGAAACAACGCGTCAAGCTGTTGTTTGACTGAGGCACAACGGCAAGATAAATGCACCACACAGTCAAAATGCAAGGTACTCCTTCAAAATCAGCACGGGCTTGTGTCTGAACGTTGACAGACATGATTTTCCATACTGCGGGACATGAGGCACAAAAAAGAATAGTGTCGCAGGGTGAGTCTTTCTACGTATCCCTAAAGCCCTTTTGGCATTTGCGACCTTGAAGCAACTCTGATGTTGACTTGACATTTGCGTCTCGAGAAGCGCAGGGTGCACAATGCGACTATGCGCACGGTACTTCTCTACAGTCGCAAAACGTGGCAGCTTCATATCAATGACAATCGTTGGAAATCTGTTCCAGGTAATCGTTTTCCACAGGGCCCCGTTCGTTAGTAACAGAAGCATCAGCTAAAAAATAACGCGATTCTACAACGTGTTTGGAGCGGACAGCCCCTCTTAACGCGAATCAAGTTCGAATCATCCATTGATATGACCCGTATACGTCCTACGTGTCTCCTAATGCCCACTATATCGTGCCTCGTTCATGCACATTTGGTTTAGGAGGAAAGAATTAGAGTAACAGTATGAAAAAAGGGATTCCATTTGGTCCCTGCTGATTCCGTCTAGTTGCCTAGTTGGAATTCAAAAGCGCCGTATGACTGGTTGAGGGCGCTAAAAGATATGGCTACAAAATGAAACCAAAGGCTGGAATTCAGTTACGTTTTCTCGTGGCTTTCATCAGTCGCGCCTATGTATACATCTTTTTAACAAAAACGACAAAATTAACAAAGCGAGCACTTTTTCAATAAATATGGTGTTTTGTATTTTCCATTCTCCTCTGCACGTCCCTTTTCGTCAGTTGTTATTATTCCAGTTTTGAATTGGCACTTTCTGCTCCTAGGCACGTGTACAATAAACAGTAAAATCAATAATTGCAACCGAATGGAGTAAATACTTTAGAACGTACCAGTTGTATTTAAATCCGATAGGTGCACACGTACAGAGAGACAACAGACGAGCTGAAGCTAGTAGGATTATTAATCAGTGTTACACTTAGCCGTGCTTTGATTTAACTCTCTGATGTGAGTCACCATCAGCGTGTTAACTGCGTGTTCAAATGGGACAACAACAGTTGACCTTCAGCACGACTTAGATGAGGCGTCGGCAGTCAGCTAGGCTTTCAGTATCTCACTTCTTCCTCGTCTGTTGAGACTTCTTACGAACACCAGATGAGGCCGTTCCCAAATACACTCCAGATGTCTTATTTGTCACTAGCAGCGAAAGTCAGTCACCGTGCTGATGCCTCAGAGACCACGATGATATTGTTGATCAACCGATACGACTCCCTCTGGTTACAAGGACATTATGCTTGTCACCTTCGGGTGCTTAAGCAGAGTTCGACAAGCATATGTTGTACGTACGTTGGAGACCCTTGTCATCAATATCCGCCGCCTTCTTGAAACGTAGCTCCAGGGTTCTAATGGGGTGAAACACTCCCAATCTTCCCAGGGGATCTACAATAAGCACATAATCTGTGCTTGTTTGCAGACTGAAAAAGCAAGTCACTGACCAGACCGGTGTTGAAACTGTCTCGTGTACACGCAGATAAATCGTTGCCTGACTGTAACTCTTATAATTGCTGTCTTAAGCTACTAGATCTGAAGGTAAGAAAAGAGTATCAAGAGGGATCCATCAAAAACATTGCAAAATGTTTCTACAGACGCGGTCAAAGATGACCTTACCATTGACTTACCAACCTTGCGCACATTGTAAAGCGGGCACGTATAACAGCACTAGCCGGAGACCTGAAGTCTCACGTAGGCAGGTTAGGTGGTTGTGAGTATGACTTGGGTGAGCAGTATATACGACACTAGTTGAACAGACAACAGTTAACGTTGTGTGCTAGTAAGTCACTTCCTACCAAAAGCTAGTTTTTGGCGCTTCCGACGTCACCGCGTCATTCAGTGGCCTCCATCCTCGAGTAAAGTGAGTCAGGAAAATGCGACCTACAGTCTGTTTATCTAAAAACATGGCATTATTGGTTTTACGCGCTAGTATTACTGTGAGCTGATAAACTTTTGAATCTTCCTGAAAAACAGTGTCTAGGTCACGTCGACGAAAGAGCAGAAAAACTCCAGATATGGGGTAAAACCGGACAGGTGCAGGGGGTGATGTATTTTTATATACTGACGGGTAACCGGCCCTTAGTCGCCCATCACCATCATCATCATCACAACGTGTGGCCCATCTCGCGCTTCTTTTTCCTCTTGGTTGCTGCCACTGATCCCACACTGGGCTAGGGCTAACTAGTTATCATATTTCCAAACACTGCTGGAAATATACGGTTTGTTTCCAAACCCCGCTGCGTCCTTTAGTTCGACGCCTGTTAGGACCACGTTTCGATTGCTTTTCAGGAAAGGCGTTTTAAACTTAGTGGACGAGGGTCTAGTGCACACCCACCTGTTCATTACAAACGGCATTCAGCCTAACTAGAACGTACAGTGGCTCCGGCCGCCGCAAATTTTAACATTGACGTGGAACAGTCAAGCATATAATGCTAAAAAAGGTCGCAACCTTAAAAAAAACTAGGCAGAAAAATCAGAAGTAGTATAAAAGTTATAATGCTAGTGAATGCCATCTCGAACAGCGTTCCTAGCCAGCGACTTCGGTGACCAGGAAGACACCAGCCGGACGGGCGACATCCAACCACCTTACTAAATGGATCAGTCATGACCTTTATATTTCGTGGCCACGTTGCTGCCTAACCACCAAACGCAGCAAAGTAGAAATGAAAGGAGATTTAGACAAGAGAACCAATAACCCTAGGAGTGAAAATACCACAGCTCTTCGTGTCTGGTTCCAAACAGCGGAAAGAACATGTCTACCGAAAAGCAGTACCCCACAAACAAACGCGGCTTAGAACAAGCGAAGTTTTTAGACAAGTACATCACTGGTTGGCCACAGGAAAGTCACAGACTCAACAAAGAGCGAGCAGGCTATCAAAATCAATTGCCACTTCTTACTGTGAACGCGCTTAAAATAAGATCGAAGTCAACGAGGTAAAATACGAGCAGAATCCCATGCTGAACAAATGTACAATCTTCGACTGTGTGGAAATTTATAGCACTAGTGTTAATTACCTCAACTGCTGCTACACAAATATGATACGTGAAGCAATTACACAATCCCTATAGGGGTTAACAGTTTAAAAAAAGAACGAGCCACTGGCTTGCCACTAGTTCAGTAAATCTTCTGCTAACAGTTTATAGAACAAACTCCAAACAAGCCACTGACCGAATAGCTTGTGGTGTCAGGAATCCCATAACAGAATACTGAGCACATGTGCAACTGAACGGATGAGCCAAAACATAAAGACGAGGATTTTTAACCTAGTTACACCCGTTTAACGTGGAAAAAAATTGTCCACCGCCTTGGAAGCTCAATCTCTCGTGACTCACCTCGCTGGCACCAATCCATAACAATACACAGCTCAGTTTGGTCTACGAACGATGCATAGTAAGCAACTATATTTTCGTTCTTCATATTTTTCATCGACTTGATTTCTCGCTACAAGCATTAATTGCAAGTCAAGAACCTCACATTTATCTCCTCCAATGAAGCTGACGTGCTACACTTCTCTAGGTTAATTATCTTGATGGCGCATTTCCTCCCATTCGTGGGGCAAGAAGCCTCGTACACAATAGACGTAGCTCCTTGGCCTATGGATACCCATAATAAACGTAAAACTTGCAAACCGATTGATTTTCCAAATTCGTAAGAACCCTTTGCCATAGGCCATTGTATCGGCGGTTCCAACACATTCAGACTGGAGTTGCTGCTGGCATCTGCCATTACGAATACAATGGACAGCAAAACACATCAAAGCCAACGGCGCGAACACATCCCCAGAACACAGCACGCTCCAGAAATTCAAAACAGCCGCGCGCTATCCTCGCTATCTACAACCTTTCGGTGGGTCAGTAAAATATTTTAAACAGGTATATGGGTTCAATTCAGCTTTTCAGCGGCTGATACACTGGTTTGAGGAAGAGGCCCAAGCGTCCCGGATCCAGTCAGTTTTTCTTGTTCAATTTCAAGCTGGCGTATGTTGACCTGAAGAGCTTTCATGGAAAATAGGGTGTAGCACCGCTCTTGGGAATTACAGTAAATATCGAAAAACAAGGTAAGATTACTTGTACAAAAGGTTTTTTAGAAAATGCGAGTCAAGTAGTGATTTGAAGCCGTCGCTAGATGCCCTACTGACGACCTCAGCAGGAAGACTGTTCCAGAAGTTAACAACCATATATAAAAAGAACTGTTGCCTGAGAAAAGTCCTAGGACGAAGCGTGAACAGCTTCCTGCTATGTCCTCGCCGACCGCCATCATTCGATACAGTGAAGAACTGATCGACGAGGCCTACTCTGAAGGGAAAGTGTGTGAAAATTAAACCACC
>LUCH01004875.1:8867-34975 GCA_013368495.1 Paragonimus heterotremus
GTTTGGATAAGCGGTGAATCGAGTAGAATTTCACCACATCTCCTTTCTGACATTTCACGAACAAACATGCCAGGGGACTTGTGCCGGTATGGTGGGTGATTTTGTACACTTCAGCTAGGTTCTTTCTTACCCGCAGGCATTCGATCGAGAATATGTCCAACGGGTTTTGTCGATGTTGGTGGCTTCGACCCTTCATACCTTATACCGTACGTGTGGCGAGCTTTTGTACTTCTTCGAAATCAGCTACGTCTATTTTCAGATACGATGACCAAGCATAGGGACAGTATTCCATGTGGGGTCGAACTATGGCCCTGTACAATGGAATGAACACAGTTGGACATGTATTGGCGATCGTAGAGTTCAGTATGTGCAACGATTGCCATGTTTTTGTCGCGGTTGCGGCAAACCGAGCAGATGGACCAAACGTGCTGGTGACCTGCATACCTAAATCTGTCGTTTGCTGTTTAGGTGCTAGTTCGACTGCCCATCCATGTATCTCTTGGATGCATAGTGGTCGATTAAGAAGCATTGGCGAGGATATGACCTTTGAGAACACTGAAGGGTAAATCCCACCAAAAGTCCATTCGCAAATCTTCAGAATGTCTTCCCGGATGGCGTCCGAGTCCAACGCACTTCCCACCAGCTTTATGTCATCGGCATACAGGTAACAAGGACTGACCAGGTTGTCGGTCAAGTTATCTATGTATACCAGGAAGAGCAGAGGGGGCGAGGACTGACCCCTGATGGCCTCCACTTAACGGAGAGCCACTGTCTGAGAGTACTCCTCTTACTCTCAAATTACATGACCTTCCAACCAGAAGCATCTGTGTCCACCTACAGAATCTAGGGGAAATTACAGCTTCTCGTAACTGGTCGACAGAGTCGAAGGCTGTATGCAAATCTAAGTAGCAAACCTCGACCAATTCACTTCTATACAGTCTCTCCGTGACAGTGTCTAAAACGTCAGTAGATCGGTAATAAAAGATCTACCTTCCAGAATGTCGTGTTGAGGCGCTTCGAAGAAATTTTGTTCATATAGAAATCGACAGATCTTCTCTTGTAATGCGCGTTCAAAGATTTTACTGACGACACTAGTCAGCCTCACTGGTCTGTGATTTCCAAATTCCGTTTAGCTACCTGCTTTGAAGATACGGATTACAGTGGCTTGTTTCCAGTCCCTCAAAACTGCCCCCGTTTCTAATGTGAGAGTGAAGAGTTGACCAGAATGCACCGCCAGCGACTTGGCCAGATGTATCAGGATAGTTGGATGGGTATGGTCGGGTCCTCCGAACATTGTATTGCCTCGTTGAGATCTTGCTCGCCCAACTTCGTGGGACGCAATAGCCTGATCAGCCCTGACCATGCTCATGGAGTTAGAGTGAAGCTCAAGTGCTCCATTGTCTGAGCGGTGAAAACTTTGAAGCTGTGCCACGGATGCGTCCGCTATGCCCTTGACCGTCGTTATAATTTCTCTGTTATAGGAAATTATGGTCGCAACTTCCTTTCTTAGAGAGCATCTGGATTGAACGTAACCGTGAAAACTCTGAGGGTTTTGCATCAAATCCTAGGTTATACGATCCCACCTGATAGAGAAAAGCAAGAACAACGCAATGACCGCGAGAGGTATCTCTATCACGAACGAACGCAGCGATATCGCGAAACGATACGCAAATCGGAGCGCAGATATCGAGACGCAACTCTTGCAACTTAGAGCCACCAACAAGTAGGAAAGAAGGCGGCCCTCAAACGAGCTTTATTTGCTGCTCAGCCGGGAAGCAAAATTGTGGTTTGCAGCAACTGTATTTATAGGCTCTGGGCGGTCTGGGGCCTAGGCCACCGAATGGCCCAATCAGGAGCGAGCGCAACTTCTCGAACGTTACAGAATTCTGGCGGGCGTTGAAATTCCCTGAAAAGGAAGAACTCACTTTCTTTGGCGAATAATGCGAATTTTTGGGATAAAGTCCCCTTTGCCTAAATAGGTTTAGCTCATACGTGCGATGTGCATCCCTTACTACCTTAATTGCTTTGTTTTGAACTATTCTGAATATCATAAAGTTTTAAGTCCCTTTCGCTGAGCTTGTCTCCCATGCCACTTGTTTGCATCGCGGAGCTCTCTTTACCCGGGGACGAAACTAGGACATCCCACTTTTCCCTCCGACTTGTTCCTGAGTGATGTTCGAATTTGCAACAGTTCGGAGGCTGTCAGTGTAGTTTGCCCACGAGGTATCGACGTCCTCTATGGAAACTGTTGGGTTCCATACCATTCCATCAGCTTCCGATACCAGCTTTCTGTGGCAGATTGTGTGAAAAAGTTGCGCTGCGTGTACCTGTTTTACCGAATGGTGCTGCAGCCGACACGTCAGTGCTGTCAGCGCTATGGCGTCTTATAAGCAAGTCCATCGCTTAGGTTATCTGGCCAGGTCGGGATCTCGTGGCCACTCTTACATGCAGTGTTGGTGTGAAGTTGTTGACTAGGTTAAGCGGTCTGTGACTAAATCCTCCACTACTGACAGATCCCGATCGCATGTTGATTTTAGGGGCATTAAAACCCTCCAAAAAGGATGCGATAGTCTGATTAACGAACAGACTGGAGTGAGTTAAGCTGTGCTTTGTTTTCTTCAGGTTGCTTCCTCGGACTTTGATACGCCTCGAAGATTATCAATGAGGCTGACATGGAGAAGGCTGACGGCGGTATGAATGCTCACGCAGCTGCAGTTACAGTTCACGGGTGACTGCCTTATAGAAATTTTGGTCAACCAGAAGCACCCTTCTCCAACGGCATTGTTACGATCAATGTGATACCAATGGAACCCACGGGCCCGGTTCCCCAAATCTGTCTTTTTTCAGCCGTGTTTCTGTGAGCAAGCAAATATCAACGGCGTAAATCGTTGTTTGCAACTCGTTTCTCTTATCAAGCGGACTGCTTACATTCGCTAGCATGCATTTCACTTCAGGCGATCTGGCCTTCTGCCTACTCCGTAGACTGGTGACATCCAGTCCCCTGGATGTTTCTTTCGAGCGATAGGCCCACTTTTTGGATGTGAGAATATGAACCTGACCGATGTATACCATTTTTAGTCGGTGGTTATCTATCCAAAACTGTTGTATCGTCATCTTGTTCCCTGGTTTGTACTGAGACGCTCGGTTTCGATTTCTGGTGCAGCGGAAATCGCCATATACGGGTCAGATTTGTCATGCGTTGCTGTGTCTCCTGCAACCTTTATGCCTGGCATCTTCTGAATCACCGTTTCAACCTTATTTGGTACCAGATCTCGAATGTTGCGGTCTCGAAAGTTGACCAGGAGCGGTCTGGTACGGCTCGTCTGTGTGTTGTGTACAATCCACTTTCCGTGTCTGTGCGCTGGGTGCCATTTTTTCGCTGCGGGTAGTTCAGGGTACCGCGGAATACTTGGAATCGATTGCCTTTCTGAGGATCTATGTTTAGGATCCTGTATGACCGGTTCGTGGGCGTTAACAATTGTTCCTGTCTCTTATTAGGATCGTCTCATGAGAACTTTGTAATCGTCTAACTGCGTTGATACGTTTCTGTAAGAAGGCCCTGACGATACGTAGATGTGCCTCGAACCAGCCTCCTGATCGACTGGCTGGCGTGGAACGCGCTCGTACATTCCTTTGGACGGCGACTTTTATCGTCCCTTGAGGCGAACAGCGGTGGGCCAGAGGAACGAACGGCAGTGTTTCCTACCGGCACCAACCTTTAGCCGCCAACCACCCCTTGATTGAACGACTGTTTCGTCCGTCAACCAACTTGACTGAGGTTGATATGGCGTTGTCACACTTTTTGACCCCAAGCGCTCAAAACGGTTTCGGAACTCTTCATTTTTGAAGCAGGGACCTTAATCAGTCAATATGCTTCGCCGTATTCTATGATCTGCAACGATGTGTCCCATCACCGCCTTGCATACAATGCTTGCACGCTGACCGGGCATACCAACTGCTTCGATCCACCTGGTGAAATGTTCGGTCATAAACATGGTGTACTGATTCCCGGAAGTGATTACTGGGACGGGGCCGATCACATCTACTGACCATAATTCCCCAATTTCACTGACCGGAATTGGTTGTGTAGAGCACTGGTTAGGATGATTAGTGCTCTTCAGTGACTGGCATTGCTGGCGTGTCATTACATAATTGTTACCTCCCTTCCTCACTCCCGGCCTGTATGTCCCTGCTTCTGCACTTCGTTAGTTCGAGAACAACCCGTATGAGCCAACTGAAAACATTCCTTCACAAGTGTTTCTCTCAACCCCGCCGGTATAACAGGCACACTTATACCAACCCGCAGTCGGCGCATTAAAACTTCCAAACCATTCAACCGCAAGTCCGACTAGTGAGCTCCGGAAGCTATCACTTCCGGATTCTCCCGTTCTCTGGCGGTTTTTCTCCCGGCAGAAAGTGGTCAGTCACCGCCCAGATTGTCGTGTCCATCCTCTGCGCCGCCTGTAACTTCCCGGACTCGCTCTTCAGTTCAATATTAGTAACTCCGATCATGTCCTAGTAAACTCCATTCTCGTGTTGTGTTCGGGACAGGGAATTGGGAAAGTAACTCCTTTCTCCCGCTATAAGGCGAATTGTGAGGTTGTACTCCTATAGTGGCAACGCCGAACGAGCTGGTTTCCCCGGAGATCCTTCGCTGATTTGGTTCGCTGCAACGATTTGCGTCAGGTCACCCCATGGACACGTCTGCCAAGCAAATAGGCCTCCATTTTCCCAAGGCCCACACGGACGCCAAACACTCCCTTGTTGTTGAGTAGTTTTATTCAGCAGGAGCTAATACTCCACTGACATATTCCACCACACGGCTTTCCTGTATCAATAAAGCTCCGATCCCTACGTCTCTCACACCCGTTGCAACAACAAAGCTCTGCCCAACCACTGGTAATTTCAGGGTCGGCTGTCCCTTATTTATCGACTAATGGATATCATCAAACGGTTGATTGGCTTCTTTTGTCCACCACAATCAACGGTTCTTTATAATTTCGCATAAGGAGCTCGCAAATTTATTGAAGTTTTTGATAAAATGGCTATGTAACCCGACGCGACCGAAAAAATGTAACGTCCTCTTCGACGTTGGCCTCGATCGCCGGCAGTTTCCAGGGCAAAGGTTGAACCCCATCCTCACCGAGATAGTAACCAGGAAGTACTACCATTCGTCTTCTCAGTTGAGGCTTCAAACTACTGGTCCTCAGACCGGATTTTTCAACCATCTGTAAAACGGTTAGAACGTGTGCTGCCACTTTATGGAGGACACCCAGAACGCATGGGAACCAGCGGTTACATTTTATACTGAGGAAAGTCGGAGGTAGTATACGCCACTCTCGGCAGACCTCAAACACATAACTCACGTCGATATCCCCAGGTTTTCCTTCCTGGTGATTTCACTAGTCCACCCCTGCGTCTCAGCACATGGTATTGTTTTTCTTAACTCGTGAGCTAGAACATTTGCTCGGAACTGTTGTGAGCAATTAAAAGTGAAGTGCTCCTCGATGTCGTTTGTTCAGCAGCTCACCTCGTTCGCATTCGAGCGCACGTCTTGGTCCCATGGAAATGTTTACAACCGCGGTAACAACAGATGGTTAGGCGTGCCGAATATAACCAAGAAAATATCACTGACCTGCCCAGTTTTTACGCCTACAAGTACGTTGAATTGTTTTTACTGGATTATCTCAATTTAGCAGCTCCACGAGGAGATAAGCCATCATGATTTAACGAAGATTAATTCTTCAGAATTATAACCACCCTTTCGAACAGAGTTCCGGGTTTGGTCGGTTGTTTGGTTTGAGGAGCGGGCACTAGAAGTCGAACCGTGTGAAGAACCTACTACAGGTTCCGATTTGTCCGAAAGACCAAGCGACGTTCTTCCCCTGGTCTTGCATTCTACACAGACCTAGCGCAGGTCAGAATACTTGCAGTGCATTCTATATAGCCCCGTCCTTATGCATGCACACCATTGATGACACCATCTATCGCGTATGTCACGTTGAATCCCGGCCATTACCTTTTGGCCACACTGCTTATTAAGTCAAAGGAGAGAGACTCGGTGCATATTACCGGCAAGATGTTTGTCTGGTTTAGATAAATTAATTTATGCCCAGTAACTTGAAGTCAAATTGCTGACAACGGTAATTCGCTTTCAAGATGACTACACACAGTAATAACCAAAATGTGAGGCACATACAAGCAAATGATAAGAAAACGAGAGGAGTAACGTACCTTCAAATTTGAATCGCGCACACCATCCATTGATACACGGGTTCGAGGCAGGTGCCCAAGGTTTCCGGATCCATTCGGTATTTCCTGCTCAGTGTCAACCAGGCCTCTGTTGGTCTTAAAGTCAATAATTGAAAACAAGTTACAGCAACTCTCTCGGGGATCACAGTAAATACCAGGAACAGAACAAGATTACTTGCATAATGGGTTTGTGGTTAATATTAATCAAGAAAAGCTTTAATGCGATCCCTAAAAGCGCTGACAACGACCCCAGAAGGAATACTGTTTCAAAGACTAATAACCCTGCAAGAAAAGAACCGCTGCCTAAGAAAGGTCCGAAGGCGAAGCTTGAAAAGCCTCTCGCTATTTTCCCGCTGGCCGTCATCAGTCGCTAAGATAAAGAATTGTTCAACAAGACCTATTCTAAAGAAGTGTGTAAGAATTAAATCATCGAAAGTCGTCGGAACTTAAGCAAGTGCAGATCAGGAATTTCAAGTCGAGATTCATGCACGGCATTTATTAGACCCGTGATTAGTTTGGTAGTTGCACGCTGGATACGCTCAATAGCCAACATGTCATTCTTCAGGCTGGTATACACGACCTGAGTAGTAAACTCTGGGAGGTGTCTTGTACAAACCACGTAAATCATTCAAAACACTCTCTTGTCTATGCGGAGAAAAGTGCGCTGAATCATCCTAGGGGCGGTAAATCCCTTTTTGCAGCCATCTCTTGAAGATATGCGAAAAATAAGTTAGTAGATAGCCAGATGCCCAGATCTTTCTCCATACCGATTTTTATGATATCCACTGTGCCGGATATACTATGAATCACGAAGGCATTGCCGGAACCCCCACCAAGCACCGTATGTGCGTACCTATTGCCATTTGGTGAGAGACTGCAATCGTCCGACCAACGCTTAATCGCGTCAAGATCAATCTATAGTGCACTGAGATCAGTGACATTCCAGATTTTTAGGCCATCGGCACGTAGGAGGACGTTGCTGGGAATATTTTCTGGAAGGTCATTGTTGTTGACCATAAATAACAGAGGACTCAACACTGACCCTTGAGAAACTCCCGCAGAAATGAAAGAGGGAGAATAAAAACTCCTATCCGGTTTTAACTCTACATGTTCTATTATCGGGGAAAGAGAAAATCCAATGAAGAACCCATCCTTGAATACCATCGGCATCTAGTTTGTGTTCCAAGGGGCCGTGTGGGACACAGTCGAAAGCCTAGGCGAAGTCAAAGAAGATAGCATCCTAGATGAGGTCATTGTCTCTGGCATTCATCAAACTATCCACAAACTAAGCATAATTGTCATGCATGACAAGTTGGGAAGGAAATCATGCTGGGTTAAAGAGAAAAGATGGTTTCATGAGTAGCGGTTTGAGAATGGCACGATCTAATAGGCGTGACCACTAATGGGCGTGACCACCACCCCTTTCTATGCACCAGGAAGAATGCCAGTCCTCAGTGTCTGTGTAGGCAGCTCATAAAGGGGTTCTGTCAGACTAGCAGCTGCTTCACCGAGAATTCTGAGATGGATCACGTCAGGACCTATGGCACTGTGTGAATCGGTCTGTCAAAGACGTCTGGCATAGAAAACTCAACGGTAACGAGTGGTTGCTTGGAGTTCTGCAACGAAATGTTAGGGTGCCCATCCGGCAGTGCAACTCCGCAGACTGCCAGGTAGTACTAACTTACTACCTCACTAACAGGTTTTAAGGGTTGAATAGACAATTGGTGTTGTAACCAGCAAAATTTGCGACTCGTTATTAACCCGGTTGTGGGTGGCAGGGATCGAAAACTTTTGTCAGGAAGAGTATTGTGTTGAAGATGACCTGTTTCCAGTGCTTCAAATTAAACCATAAACACAGAGTGCACTGGTGCGAACAGGAAACCGCATGGGGCAAAGATCTCTGCTTTCAGTTCAAACAGTCACAGTCGCGCTCAGCAGATTCGCTTACAAACAGGACATGCAGAAATCCAGGTACTTGTCAAACGCAGCATATGGCAAGTACTCCACAACACGCCAGCCATACCGAAATTAATTTCTAAGCTCCTTCATTTAACTTCGGTTCAGTTAAGTTCAGTGCACATGACCTGTCGGCTAGCAGCTTGATAATCCGGTTTCCTGCGACAGTAAGCAACAGCCACCAGCCCCAGGATTCGTCTGTCTGATACCCACGACTGACATCGGAGCCCCTCGAATTGAAAAGGCCATCATATACGGAAAAGGGACAGCACCAGACATTGGGTTCAGACGATATCGGACAAATAATTCCACATGTGGCGTAGGATGGCAGTGTTGAGCGTCTGTTTGTCAGCAGATAGTCAGTGCGCGCACTGATGCACGGCAGCTAGCCATATCATTATTTCTATAGCGAGTCGATTGGCAAGGCAACGACATTTGTCTACTCTCACCCTGCATACCTAGAGGGTTGAAACAGAGAGATCTGGTGGGCTGTTTTCGAAGGGGACAATTTGGGTTGCACATATTGACGCCACCTAGTTAGATGGCTGTGTTGATGCTGAAGACGGAAACTATTAACCCACGCACTCGCGTGTTCGATTCTGATTAGGACAGTGTAACAAGTTTATCTGGGACCAGTTACCATCTTACAAGCAAGTCTCGTATCTCACCTATCCGTCAAAATTTCAGGACAAACAGTTCCACACATTGAATTCTGCGCTGAACATTCGGTTATATGAGGCCCATCACTCACCTAGTAACTCTGCATTAGACTTGTTCAAGCAACACGACATCCTTAAAGAGATAACCTGAAACTACTTTGATGTTAACTTCGAATGATGGGCGACACAACTTGAAATAGGTGGCCACAAAGGTGAGGTAATCTAGGCTGCGTCTGAAGCTTTTTGGATATCGGTAGACATGCATAACGCCATTCCGCAGTTGGCAGATAAGCTTCGATGTTGGATAACAGTTGATCCCAAAACGTTCTTCAAGTGATTGTCACCAAGCCTACTACTCATCGCTGTTGTTTTACTGCATTGTTGACAGTAAGCTGTACAATCGCACTTGAAACAAAACTACTTGGTTTGCACAGTTCGCATGTGATTACCACTGCGTTGAAACTAAAACTGGTGTTAAGTTAAGTCAGTTACCTCGTTTCCGTACCTCTGGAACCATCACAGTTGTCGCGGACTTCTGTAACTTCTCACTATGAATTCCTGTTCACTTAAACTTCTGTTTGTTTAGACTTTGTCGAGAGAAATCGAGGACTATCCAGAACACTTTGAATTATACTGTCTCATTGGCGGGGCTGGAGGCGGAAAGGAAAACCACTCATTTCTTCACTGTAAGTGAAAGACATGCCTACAACTTGGTGGAAGATTTGTCGTTTCCTGATTTACCCATTTCTCTTTCTTGCGAATCCTTGAAGAAACTGCTGCTTTTAAATGTCCGGCCAGTAAACCTCAAAACAGCTGATGGAGTCAAATTTCACACGCTCGTGAGAAGAGAAAACCAGAATATTTGAAATCCAGACTCGAGCGGATCGGTGTAAGTTCGAAGACCAGCTACAAACTCGTGACATTTTAATCGCTAGAATAAATACGTGTGATCTGCAACCGAAGCTTTCACTACTTCCGAATTCGACATTCCAGTCAGCTGGGACATTGTACAAACAACACCAGGATGCCGAAGCTGGTATGAAGTAAGAGCCGATGGTTTTATACAAAACCAACATGGGGCGAACAGAAGGTAAATGAAGGCGGCAGTCCGAAAGAGTAAATATTGGAAATACAATTGATCGCATTCATCCTGAACCTGTTTCAAATGCCACTCAACGGTGGAACAACAAAGTTTCACTGCAGATGTTCCAGGAATGTCTGAACACGCATTCTCATCGTGTCTTGGGATGCAAGCCCTCTCGGCTCAGAGGCCTCCGTCTCACCAAAAGACAGCTATTTTACCTCATTTCTTATCTATCGTTTAGGAATCAAGCACTTCAGATCACTATCGCGGCAGCTATTTGGTGCGCACTTACAAGAGGTTTGTTTGGCGCAACCGGAACCTCCATAACTGCATGGAAGGACTTTTATTTGCACTCTTGCATACGGACTGCCACTACGGATAAGTTTCATCATGAGTAGTTATCAGTAAGTTTTTCGATTTATCGCCTACCTATTATCAGTCTTAACATCCCCACCTCGAAGTTTTCCGAATTAAATGAATTGTGTAAACTGAAAATATCGATGACATATCCCAGTTAGCCGGTTGCAGTATACATATTACGCTTTCAGTCTATCGCCAATGTAGGAACCTGGTTGTTTCCTAAGTACCATTTCGTATTCATACTCGGAAGGAAGAATTCCGCGGGCCAACTCGCCAAACTGTTCCTCACGTTATACCACACAGAAGTGTTGTATAAAGTACGATACACTTGGATTCAATATAAACATTTATGCTTCTAATATATTCAGAGAATGAAATCGCTAGCTTGGTCTGGCTGATCTGGCCCGTAAAGAAGGCCCGAGTACGCGGCATGAACTAATATCAGTGGCTGCTTCAACTTGATTCGCATAAACTGTGAATAACGTCAGGGTATACGGCATGCGTTCACACCAGTAGCTGTTCCATTCGATTGACTTAAGCTGTGATCAGCGTATGGGTTTGCAGTATATGATCACACTAGTAGCTGCTTCCTCCGAACTACTTTCACCACAAACAATTTGGAGAGCAAGCACACGCGGGAAGCGATGAAAAACCTGTGTTTGAGACGTTTGGGGTACATGATAATCAGCTTCTTTGATTCCGTTGATTGTCAAAATGACTGGAATATTTTTCTGCACCGTGATAGATACTTGGTGTTCCAAATATCATAGTGCGACGGGCTGAGATGTAATCCGCAGGCAGCATGATTTCATCTGTTTCCATATACTGTCCCGTATGATCGTCAAGCGACCGCAACCTAGTTGGAAACAATGCGGTAAAGTGGGTAGAATTTTCTTTTGAAGATTCTTCGTAATTGAATTGGACTGGATACCCCGTTCTTACGCCGTTTCATATACACCGAAGATGGAAACATTCATATGATAACGTCATTTCCAACCATTCCTGAGAACAACGTTTCATCGACCAGTATCTACCTGATACCGTGCAAACAAAGTAAAACAGTATAAATATTGTATTGACAAAGGAGCTGCAAATGTTGTCACATATTTTTCACCAACAAATATGTCAGTGTTCTTGTTGAAATTCAATGTTAATACCGTATGGTGGTATATTTCCATTTCGACCATATCTTTAAAATGCCGCAAAATGCACCACTCTCTGGCTATGAGGTGACATTTACTAACTAGAAAATTGCAATGATCGCATTCATGCAACTTGAATAATCGAGCTAACGCCAATAGCGGGATATTTTCGTGAAAATAGTGGGAAGCGTTTTTATAACCAGGCCAGTGCTTTTAGGACATATTAGGTGTATTCCAATTTCTCTTCCAACGACGCTTATTTACAATTGATGTACTGTTGGTACTTTGCGTGAAGTTCCAATTTCAGAATTTATTTGAAACTCATAGATTCGCGCTTAAAGGACTGCTTTTTCCTTTAGAACCACCTCCAAGGCGAATCCAGTGAAACGGATAAATGCTTTATATATTCTTTGCGCTCGATCACCAAGATATGGAGATATGCTCTCGGTGTGATAGCAACCTGTTTTTTAGAGGAAGTTCGAATATCGCACGCTTTCATAATGGTTTCACTAATTCTCATTATGACTATCTGAACGATAACCAACAAAAAGTGCCTGTCAACCGGCTTAAAGTTAGGTGTCACTGCGACTTATCCTTGTGCCCCAGGATATGTGTCAATCCAGAATCTGCTTGAACGTGAGGGTGTTCTAACATTATTTTGTCACAGACTGGCAACACCCACAGAAGTAGGCCAGATGGCTTGAACCGCTATGTATGCTTGTCTCAACATTTTTCAAGCGCTCCATCTCACTTGCATATCAGACTCTTGTCCAGTGCTGTGAATCTGGTTTTATTTTCTGGTAGTCGACTTTTTCTTGACTGAAATACTGAAACCACTTTTGACTCCACGCATCGCCAGTCGTGTTCTGTTGTACATAACCGTGTTCGCGGAATCTGGTCGTCTCAAATTCTGTAAACCTCTTGGTTTAAGTTCCCTGCTTTATTGTTCTGTGTCACACTAATTTTTCAACACATTTTGTAACTAAGCCCCTTAACTACGACTAACTTTTCGCAACAGCCAACTCTCCAGGAAAGAAATCAGTTGCCGAGAAACCCAGAGGCCTATCGGACACATGGTGATTCCTGCCATACAGTGTATTGATGGACTGCCAATAGACATAACGCCACTTGAAGATTTTTATGACTCATGGAATCGGTGGAGCAGATGGCGTTTCTGTGCATATCTTCCTATACGATCGACATTTGTTGATAGGCGCGAATGAAGGCAACGTTCCTACAAGTGGTTGCGACAAGAGGCTGATAGGTATTTCATGAACAATCGACTGGACGTTTTTGTCTGGGACCGTAAATTTGTTCAACCGGCCTTTTCGCTCACTGAAACGTCATTCATCTTCCGTTCGTTTTGTTGGTACATGCAAATGGGATTCCTATAGGTTGTCTGAAGGGAGAATTTTACACATTATCAGCAAGTGCTGTAATTCGATCTGAGACGTGCAAGTTTTCTTATTGCCGTTCGCTATTTCTGGAAGATGCGCGTTCTTCTCGTATTGATGTAATGGCCAAATGTTCAAACCAGCATCAATTAACTTTTACGGCAGACTAGTGAAGTCCGCAAACTTGCGACTTGGTTGCGCAAACGGTGTCCTAATGAATGGGGACTGGGAACCGGTGCCTATAACCGATGTACCGCTTGTAGGATGCAGAAGAATGTAGCGACCAACGTCGAAAACTAGCTGATATTACTTTGGGAACTTGATGCCAAAGACCACATTCGGCACGTTCGTGATAATGAATGTTCAACGGACACGGCGATATGTATCTGAGTATGGCGTAGTAAACCTGCTATCGAAGATATGTATAAAGGTCTTCTCGGCAATCTTGAGCGTGAATATTGCCGACCGACGTACGTTCTGTTTACTGGCTGGGACGATATGAACTAGGATGCCAATGTTTACCAAGGAATACAGTCTACAAACCATATGGAGTGTGAAAAGGTGATGGCGACGGTTAAGTATTCCAGAGACGGCCGTCAATACCACTTCGTCATCTTTCGGGCAGTTGAAAGGACGCGAGGGCTGATAGAATTTCGCACATTCTTCCACAGTGCGTACCGACATCATCACTGTCCAACATTTAAACATCAGCGGTAATCCTTGTCTTATGTCCAGCAGACAGTGTCGATCTGTAAGTCACTGACTTTATTTTAGATATAAAGAATTCGGGAAAGAACGCGTAAAATCTGTTTGAGGTTCTGCAACAGACAGACAAACATTTCGGTTTCTATCACCCGTTGAGCTTGTAAACCACTTTTATGCTGAGCGGAGGTCTCGTACAACGGTGTTCCTCCAAAGTGCGAGTTTCGACTGTAGGCTGGTGAGGGAAGACGACATGAACAGGCAAAAGTCGAAGGTCCAGTGAACTATTCACAGGATGCTAAAACGAACACTAGAACTGCGGCCCGATGAATTATATATCTGTGTTTCGAAACATTTCCACATAGACCTATGGAGATATGGATTTTGCGAACCCCTTAACCTTGATCGTGCGATCCGAAAAAACAAGTTTGTGATAATACTCTGATGTACACTATCATTCTTCGGGACTGACCCAGCATGTATGATATAAGAAGTTCGAAGAAGTTTGCGATTCTTTCCTCTGCAGCCAGCCAATACAGCAAACTACGACCAATAGAAAGCAGTACTGTATAACTATTGTGGCTTCCTCATCCATCAAATTGGCTGATTGACGAAATTCACGCCAACTCGTCTCAACGGCGATGCATCATCAGTTGATCTATTCAGCAAATTGTTTTAACGCTGGTGAGAACGTTTTTCAAATCTAGTCCAGGAAGCCACAGGTTTAGTAGCCGTCGAGTGACTCCAAACAAATGGTGTGCACATGCTCGAACAGTAAAACGCACTTCATATATAGGAAGGAAAACAACGGGGAAACAAATGCTGCCAGGTGGACCTGTATAAGACGCACTCTGGCAAGCTTCCTAAGCCTCGTTAACGTGTCTGCCTTTCCGGAAACTTTACTTTTCGTTCAAAAGCATTTATCGCAGCCGACTTAAAAAACGTACCTCATGATAAAACACGCTGTTTGTGGCCTGGGATCGGTCCGACTGTGGGAGGAGTTGTTAAGGAGTCGGATCGAAATAGGCTTGCAACAAAATTCGAAGCCGGACAGGCTCTAATCAGAGTCGTTTTGGAGAGGGCCAGAGTAGGATCCGATTGGGCCAATTAAGCTAGGGGCACATTTCTTACATTCCTGGTTATTTGCTCCCACTACTAAAGCAGTTCGAATCTTATGTCATCCAGCGCTTACAAACTGCTGACATTATTCCGCAAGTTCCTCCGACTTATCTTCTCAGCGACCGATTTTATTTGGCAACAAACTGACAACCCAATTTAACAGGATAATTTTTGTTATGAAAAGTTAATTTCGAACGCCTTCAAATGGTCTTGCGCAGACCGATATGGGGATGGACGACGGACTCATCGCACAACTCTCCAAGTTGATCCTAAGACGGACATACTACCGTAAAGACCTTCTACGTGACCACCGAACACAGAGAAATTAACTGCAAAGCGACAAGTGCCGCCATAAAATCAAAGTATGCGTACAGTTGAGATTAAAAATTGATAAATTCCGGGAATTAACTGCAATCATCAACAACCCTCATGAAAGTTGAAGGTATTTTCAAATCCAGCGTGCCGTAGGCCAGAAGCAAGTTGAACAGAAAGCCTGGAAAAAAAGTAGCCACGGAGAATTAGAAAGGATTAAGGCATGAAAAGAAAGAACAGTAGAGAAACACAAGAAAGTAATACTAAAAATTCATGACATTATTATTCTCTAAGAGGAAAGAGGCTAACATGTAACCTCATAACACGAATCAACAATACTTGTAACAGACTTGGCTTCTTTCCATCAGAAATTAAGTTGATGTGAAAAAGGCATTTTAGACCTCTACGTAACACCTGAAGTTAGACAATGACCCTGACAAACGTCCAATTCACGTCAATGATTTTGCGTTAGAAGTTGTCAACATGTGAAGTCGTAATACGAATCAACATGACCTGTAACAGACAGGGCTTAACTATGTTAAAATCTAAGGTGCACGTTGACCTAATAGATGTAGCCCCGGTGGTGGCCGTTGTTGATTTTGTTAAGGTTTGTTGCATTATTTTGAGATTGCTGTGCCTCGTTTGATCAGTGTTGAAGGGTGGCCTTATCTTTCTTCATTTTACTAAGAATAAACAATACCAATCATTTTATTCTTACGCCAACTACTATAACCGTTTCTTTTACTCTTATTCAGTCTGACCCCTGTACATTTATAAATGTCAAAATAAGACATTTTTCTTCCTTGTTCTTTCTTGAGTAGCTTATAATTCTTACCATTTCTCAATGCGTGAACAGTCACATTGCTTCAACCCGACTAATTACCATTTGTTTGGGTGAACACAATTCCGTTTCATCGTCCCCCATTACTGAGCGGTGCCTGGTTGTCAGAGTTGTTGTACCGGCACATTCCGTTTTTTGATTTGCGAGGATATTTCAAATTTGAGGTATGATATCTAATTTTCATGTACATTGGTTCAATTAGTACCGTATTAAATCCAGTTTTCACGAGCGTCTTCTCATTAACCG
Source organism: Paragonimus heterotremus (assembly GCA_013368495.1). NCBI lineage: Eukaryota > Metazoa > Platyhelminthes > Trematoda > Plagiorchiida > Troglotrematidae > Paragonimus > Paragonimus heterotremus. The sequence continues at coordinate 24,935 of LUCH01004875.1, forward strand.
TTTCGAAGATAGATTATCTTCTCTGCCGTTGGATATTGAGAAAGGCATTTTTGGATTAACCGATTACGCGTAACTCGTTGTGAACCTTGAATCGTTAGCGAACGATTCAATAGCCGTAGTTTCATGGAACTTTGCCTTTCAATTTTACATAATTATTTGTGGTTATCCAAATCTACAAAGACAACCTTATAAAAAGAAGATAACTCACATAAAATTAGCTGCACTTTTGGATGGTGAGTTAGTTGCAACCAACCTCAGCCATGCATTCACGATACACCGTGTCTGTTAACGCTTTCTTCTGGTTTCCTCAACCAAGCTTTTCTTCGCATCTTCCGGTTCCGCATTGCTCTTTTATTTGAATGACTTTTGCAAATCGATAAGTATTTCCAGTTTGCAACTAGTTTTTGTGTATCGGCGTTTGAATCTCCTACCGTCTCTATCTTTGACTCATTGGAACCACCTTATGATGAAGTGTTTCACATTACGCACACTATCAGGGATAGGTTAGATCAGGTTAAACGACATCTTTCAAAGCATTAGTGTCCATCAGGCAAAACTTTCCGCTAGTCCCCAGCCAGTTTACCTTCATCACCAGTGATTTGGCAGACGTATTGTTGCTTATTTCTACTTGCACTAAACAACTGGGCGGTCCGGGTAAATGACTACTAGGGTGCGAATCTGCGAAAAAAGCAATACCAACATCATCGTCTCGACCGCCTGCATATAACAACAAACTAAAGTGATCGCAAATCTCATTGATTGCTGACATTCTTAAGAATACAAGGCGTTAACACTACGTTTCTATTTCGTTGGACAAACTGAGGTCAAAAATATTCCAGTTTTAAAACTTTTGTGCACGTCGTTCACGAAATCTTTGTAGACCTTTGCGTTATCCAGGTCATCGTTCGTTTTTAGGAAAAGTTCCATTTTCCGCTTTTGCAAGTGTAACTTGCCGTGGCCGTAGGAGAGGATTGGTTGCGATTGTGGCGCTGGGCTGCTGTTGATATAGGCTATCGTACTGCATATCATGACCCCACGAGTCACGGGCCTGTCTAATGACCTGTGCAGCATGTTCTCCGGCCCACTGTTGTTAGTTTGGAGTTCTGATATTTGTTTTTCAAGCGGGTATCTTTCACCGCAGTCGCTTAGCTTTTCAACAGATTGAAGTGACGGCCGCGAAGAAACCACCCATATGACTTTAAGAAGTGAAACATTTCCGGAATACAAAAAGCGTACATTATATAAAGCAACTTTACTCTGTATCCGTGATGCTGTTTCGAAGTGATAACATCGTGCTCTACATAATCCAAGATGTGTGTGGTCTCACGATAATGTGCTATTCAATGAACTTTTTATTTTAGTTAGTCAGTGGAGTAGAAAAGACAGGCAGACGCCAGGCCTACCCTTGGCCCACGTGGCCGGGCCGGCTAGGTGCTTACTGAGTCAGAGTTTCCCTAATGGCGAATGATGCAGGTTTACAATAACCAATGCCATGTGGTCTCAGCACGCATTGGATTGCTATACAATGTCATCAAAAAATGATTGCATTAGCCCAAACGCAAAGTCTGTCAGTTATGTAGGGATATTGTGCCCGGTTTTACATTACACAATCGTCACAACTTGCCCTGTGATTGAGCGCGCCACAATAAACTACTCTTGAGAGCTACTGCTTTAAACTTTCGTTATCAATTGATCAAATAACATCGTGTAATTCAGCCTGCCCACCATATATATTGGCCATAAATAACCGGTTTGGACCGGTCGGGTAACCCGGCTGGGAACTGGTCATTGAGTGAGTGTACTAAATTTGGTAAACGGCAAATCACCACATTTCCGTTCAGTTTCAGTCACATTGGTGTCATCACTGAGACTAGTACGTTCAGAAGGTTCTGGTGTTCGTGTATACCTTAAGTGAGCATATTCGTTGGGAAAGACATTCCAAATAGGAGAGTGAGATAGGGCGCACGAGGATTTCCTGGAATCTCCCGTTAAAAGTAGGTAAACCAGTCGCGATAAAATTGATAACCGGTCCACAAGGGACCTTGGCGCCTACAAATCGATAATCTGGTTTTGCACCATATCACGTCTGATGTCAAGGATTACAAATTCCAATTGATGTAGGGTCATACATTAGAAAAGCTACTTGTTACTTTCAGCTAGCGCATGGCAACACTGCCGTTTACGGCGCTGCCTGCTAAGAGATTAGTTCTGCCAAACTGACACTACTGGACGGATCATATGTAGTGATGTGAGCACCGTCCTCTATTACTCAACAGGAACAAGCAACCGGTGTATAACGCTGTCTTATAATGCGGTTGTTCAGTGCGTTTCGAAAATTTGACAGGGAAGCTGCAGGCAATCCAGTTGCTATTCGTGGGACGACAAAATAAACCATCCTCCGCCTCACTTTCACAAACTGTTCATTGACGGCAAGCTGCACAGATAAAGTAATTAAACTCGTGGAGCTAACTGTAAGCAACTGGCGAGCTTCTTTTAACTGCTGGTGTTGAAGGTGAATACAGTTACAATTTCATCGTCAACCACAAGTAATTTACAAATATCCATACCTGTTCCCATCGGCTTGACGAAGTGAGACAGTGCCACACCCATCACACCACACTTTTACCTGTTTGAATCGTGGAGAGCTCACATATTTGGCACTTGCTGAAGTACAAACATTAGGGCAGCCACGACACTCGTGCGTTTTTGGATTCCAAACTGCAGCGTGTCATGTCCCACAGAGAGTTGTCCGGGAGGCATGAACAATCGCGGAGCCTTCCGTAGTGTTAAAGTTTCTGCCTGCATTGAGTGTTTGACGAAGGTCGTATGCTCAACACGGATTTGATGGTCGTGTTCCCCGTCTTCACTTACTCCGGCCTCTGTGATTAGTCACTTCTATATACAGGACATCATCTATGCAGAAACTTTGAGTCCACTTTGCATAGAAGGATAGAGCTATTCGAAATCCACGCGAGGCAGATGATTCTTCCTTCGAAAGTTGATCTTGAAATTTTATTAATAGTACAGTGGTTGTCTGTCTTAAATGTTTAATGGTTGTCATTTGTTCTGTAGAAGGTGCAAGATCGTACTGTAATTACCTGGAGGTGCCCCCTGACTGCCTGCTATACGATGTGCAAAACCATTCCTAAAATCTCAGCTCACACCGTACATAAAACCTTAAGGATCTTTGTCTGCCGTTTGCCTGGTGCACGAGATCGCGTTATCCTCTTCCTCTCACATTCGAAATCCTCTTGGTAGTGATTGCGAACCTTCCCTGTAAGGAGGCACGACCGGTTGAATTACGCTCACAATGACTCATTCTTATTGCAAACGTTGATCTCGATGCGTTACTGAAGCTCGGTATCATTTACTTGCCGAAACCTGCTTCCGTGCAGTTGGTTTCTCCTCACTTCTGCACCTTTGTTTATATGTGCCTTGTTTTCTTTTGCGCTTCATTGCTACGCCATCGCGTTATTCATTGTATTCGGCCGTGCTCAAGTGAAGTTGTTGGTATGAGGACCTGTAAATTTGTTGGATTCAATAACGAGGTTTGTTGTCATTCTCTTCCATTTAACATCCTGATATTTTTTGAACATTAGCACCTTGTTAATAGGAACCCCGCCATTACAACCGTCTTTCGTTTTTGATGTCAGTCGGTTGCTTAGTGGGCTTGGGACGTATGGGCGCTAACTGCTTTACGGATGCAACCATTCTACATCCGAACTATCGACAGACGTTGCAAATAAATTAATCGCTGTTCGATCAAACACTAGAAGTCCGAGATTATCAACTAAATCCTAATATTTTTTACTTCTCGAAGCTTTCCCTAGCGCAATTTTTCTGTCCCTGCTTCTCACCGCTGGACCTATGTTCATGTGTACTTTAATTTCACCCACGCTTCAAGGCTCCGTCATTAAAATGTTCTGTTTGCTCGTGTTAAAGCGAATCGTTGGTCTTCGACCCCGTAATTATGACAGGTTCAATATGAACGTCCGTTGTTGTTAAAATATTTGTTAAAATATTTTTCATTTCATTTTAAAATCTCGTTAATTGGAAACTCGTTAAGACGACCAAGGTTTTAGGGTCAAAATAAGCTGTGCAGCGGGTGCAAAATCTGTGGACGCTCGCTGGATCACAGAAAATAGCATTCTCGACTCAGGCCCTACAAATGTGTTTCCCGTAGAGTGAGTGTAAATTGGAGAATCATCGGATGTCCGGGAGTAACACGTTGAGCACTCAGCAATCCTAATTACTTAGCCGATCATGCAGCAGAAACAACTTGATCTTATGGTTGAGTCGCTGATTGCTGCTAGAGGCCGTTAGGTCAGCTTAGCCTGCGGTCATTTACTCTGGGAAAATTCTTTCGTGAAACTAGCCGTAACTTCATTTTGAGAGTTTTGTAGTCCCCTCTGAAGCTTCTGACGTTATTACTAGCAACTCATGTACCGTAATTAGAATCGAACTACATAGCATAGCGATCTAACGTACAAGAATCGCAAAACACAGCTAGGCACAAAAGCACGGAGCGTTTATTGTCGAATCGTGCGTATCACTTAGTTGAACGGGATATTGAAGTAGTAAGACAACTGCACAACCGGAGAAGACAAAGCATATCAGTCGTGTTCATCACATCCGCCACACCTTGAACGTGCGTGCGGATATTTTTAATTCCGTGGTGGTCTGGATTCCAAACCTTCAGCTCTTCTGACTCTCGGCTCTTTAAGTGTTTCTTGTAATTCGGTGATAACCCGTACATCAATAATGTCGCTTACTTCCACTGCAACAGGATCATTGACCTCTACAACTGAACCCAGCCTGGTCAACATGTCTTCGATGGCAGGAAAGGTCTCCCAGGACAAGAGTATCGACTATGCGATTTCTGTGAGAAGAAAGAACTACTCTATTAGTAGAACGTAAAGGGTTGCCTTTGATGAAAGTAATGTCGGCTTTGGTAGCAGAAAACAAGGTTTGAAAAGGATGGCGGGGCTCCATGAGCACACCGAAAGCGTACAAGAAAAGGTTCCCCTCAGAGCCCGCGGAAACAAGAACTTCTTATTTAAGCATATGCGAGGACTAATAAAGAATAAATCCTCGGCCCTTCCTTTGCGACTGCCCGACGGGGAGACCTCGTCCAACTCCCTAGTTGTGACCGAGTTATTCAGGGAGTACTACTAGGCAGTCTACAACGTTGCACTGCCGGAATGGCGCCTTGTCCTTCCACTGTAGAATTTCCAGCAACCACTCTTTACCGCCGAGTTTTCTGCGTTAAAAGTTGAAGACCTTCTATCTAAGGTCAATTCATACAGTGCGATGGGACCTGATAAGATCCATCCAAGAATCCTCAGGGAAGAAGCCGTTGGTCTGGCAGAACCTCTTTATAAGCAGTTTAAACAGACCTCCCTCTCTGCTTCAAACCCGTGTATCTATCGTTGAAAATCGGTGAAGTCAGTGACCAAAGCCGCAGGTACACCTTCGCGGCAGAATAATGTTCTCAAATCATATTGTGTAAAGTCTGCATTTGATGATGAAGTGAGAAATTCTTCAGGCCACCAAGGGTACGCATTGTTAATCAATAGGGCAATTTCCTCACAGAAGGGCCACAACAAACAGCATGAGCTCTGAAATGTTTCAAACGTAACAGGCCGCGGAAGTCATCGTGATTGCTTTGCATGAATCTGGTATATATACTTGTACAATTCCTGAAAACGTTTTCAACATCTGATTCTAACTTCGGTCACCAACAAGATAAATGTGCAATCGACATCATCTTGTCAATTCCCAAATGACCGAAATGCTAGTTCACAAGGATATCAAATCTGAGAGTCGGTAGAATCACAACGCGATCGTCAAAACACAGTGATCCATCTGGAATAATATACAAGCTTTCTCAGCCACAGTAGAATGTAGCAAATTTACGTCGCTCCTTTTTATGTCTGACCAGGTGGACATAATGGGACCAAAGAATTAACGAGTATCACACAAACAAGTACACCTCTTTTTACTAGTAAACATTCAGCGCTATTAGAGTTTGAATGCATTGACGAAATTCTGCATAAGCAGCCAAAATAGGGAATAGTTTTTACAGTATGATGAGTAATTATGTAATTGTAGGAACCAAGACCAATGTCACAACGTTGCAGCATTAGGGCAGATGACTTTGCCAACAGTATGTTTGGATGATTCCGAAAGTTTAAGGTTCCACGGTCTGCTGCAATAGTGAATGACAGTCCAAAAAGATATTCATGAAACCTTTTAACAGCCCAATATGCCCTAAGAGCTTAACGTTGGGTTTCAGAATACCCACATTCGGCTTTGGACAGACAACGTCAAATGTACATAACAAGATACCACACTCTTCAACAACCGCACCTATTCCAGTAAAGGGGGCATCGGCATTTGCAGCTGAATGATCGTTGGCAGGAGGTGGTTGTTAACAGCAGTGGTTTGAAGATGGTAAAGCACAGTACTGAAAGTTTTTTCGTAGGTGGTGGACCAGGGAAAATGGTTGATGGATGGTATGTCGAAAAAAAGCGTGACATGTTGACCAAAATTCGGCATATGACGTGAATAGTATTGGGGTGCACCCAGAACAGAACGGAATTCGTGAAGATTAGCGGGTGACAGTACGTTCACCAATATGGCTAAGCGTTGCAAATCTGGCTCGAAACCATTGCTATCAACAACCGAGGCATGAGAAATAAAAACTGAAAAATTACACTCTTTTGGGTGATTGACCACGTTGTAGACAAAAAACCCGATTTGACAAAAAATAAAGGCGATAATCACAGGGAGTTTGTCGGTTGAATGAACAACAACGTCATGTTGATAGGTTTCGATACCATCTAAATCTCTATCAATTGTATTCACGACATCCTGGAATAGAGCTGGCAAAATGCTCATACCAAGAGGTAGGAAATTGGATCGATATTTTATGAATGGTGTGGTAATCACGGCCAAATTGCTCGATACTTCTTCATGCAGTATTTACAAATGAGCAGCCGTTGAATCAATCTTTGGATAGACCTTAGAACCTGACAAGCGACACGGCACATCTTCGGGTTCTTCTGTCGTGCAGGTACGTTGTAGTAAGCTTGTATTAAACTTCAACCTGTAGTCACCACAAATTCTCGGCGTAATCTCACGAGCTTTTAATCGTGTTTCTATCAGAGTCGCCCAATTTGAAAATTCAATAGATGGTATAACTCCTTTATCACGCATGGACTGTATGTCCTTGTGCACAGGTTCTCGCAAGTCAAATGGAATGATTTGTCTCTTAAAAATGACCGAGGGCCCCGAAGCCTCAAGCTTTACCCCCGGAATTCGCATTCCCCGCGTGATCTTGAAACAGTCTAGTATAAGTTATCTAACGTCAACGTCGTTCACTGACGTCATTAGGGAAATGTCAAAAATGCAGTAGTCGTGAAACTTTAAGTCCAAGAATAGAAGGACCTGAAGTTGGAAGTAAAGGTTGATAATCGATAGGGCTAGCATCGAGCAACTTCACCGATACGATGCGGCAGCCTACAACAGGCAATGAGTGACCAGTAATACCACGAATACTGACTTGTGTGGGCAGAAGAACAACATCAAGATAAAATGCAGCTAAGCCTGAATGGGAAATGACTGATTCAACACTACTGGTTTCGACAATAAAATTGTGACTTGCCAGAAGCAGACACTTACGTTTTCAAAACATGAGAAGTGTTCTGGTGTGAACCAGACAGAAAGATTAGAAATGTCATGGTGCAAGAGAAGTTTTCTTGTAGCTCTGGCAAGTCAATATCAGCAGTAAATCGATCACCAGGACGCTAGTTCTGAAGTTCGTACGTCCACGGTTTCCTCAGCCTTATGTTAACGCGGATAGGGAGTCGTAGTAAGAAGACCAGGAATCTACAAACAAACCTTTTTTATGGATTTGCTCACCGTTCACAACGCGACAATTAAAAGCGCCAGGGAGTTGGAAGTAAGAGGACCGTAAGCACAACCGCATGGCAGTTGCCAGGGAGGATGACTGTCAAAGGAAATTCCGGTTGACATTTAAAATTCAAACGAGCGTCAGACTGGTCGAGTGACGTCCTCAACAGTAATAGCTAAAACTTTGCTACCTCAGTGAATGTAGCCTACAGTAGTAGAGATGGCGCGTATCCATTATACAGCCATGCGTAAAACTGCGGTACTCATACCAACTTTGATGCAAGTGGTTTGTAGTGAATTTACGTTCCCAAGGTAACGTTGAACAGGCACGATGGTACAAGTAAAACAACGCTCACGTCTCAGAGAGGTAAATTTTTCGGAGACGTCGAAAGTGATCTCCATACATGATCACGTAGCTGTTCCTCCAACTGGATGCCGAATTCACTCCTGGCTGCTTGCTTTCGCAAGCGTAGGACGAAATCCCGAATCAACTAGGATTGTCACCGAATTGGCACATTTAACTTGGCTTCTCCAACTGCCACACAATTCACCCGTTTTAAGTTTTAGGGAAGTATTCTCTCTACAGTGGTATGGGAACAATTGATTGGTGTTTCCGGAAAAGCCAAAGTTTGAAAAGGGAATAAGCTCCATTCCGACGGAGTGTAGAGATAAACCACCATTCTCTTTCTTGTCCACATAAGACTCTGTGAGGCACTAAATGTCAAAACTCTCCGGATAACCCTCCAATTCTGGAGCATTCGGAATACTGGATAATCGATCTACTTCAGTAATCATTGTGAATAGCGCAGAAGCGCGACGCCGAAAGCTATAATTAAAACTGAGCTATATAGGATAACGATCGGATGTATAAGAATCGCAGAACACAACTAGGCACAACAACACGGAACGTATATTGTCGAATAGTACGTATCACTTAATTGAACAGGATATTGGAATAGTAAAGCGGCTGCATAATAGAAGAAGACAAAGCATGTCAGTCACTTTCATCACACTATTATACACAGAATAAAAAGCGACTGTAAAATTCGGCTGACAAACTCCAACTTGTCCACCACATTCAGAGGTCTTAATCGGCATACAAGTTTTGTAATTTCTGCAATGTCCAACAGCGACTCCATACCCTGTTCCTACCACCTGCCATTCATATCCAGGGAGTTCATCTGGACAATGAAGCAGGCAAGCTGACAGAATACGTGTGAGTTGAGCCTCCAGTCTAAGATGTGTATAGGAATGGCCCCATACAATGGTATAAATGCCCATAGGCAGTTCAAAATGCACTCGCTGAAAAGCTCACTATAGGCAATCCCGATCTGTGTGGAACAGGAGCATGCGGGCACCAAAAGTGTATTGCAGAGTGATGCTCATTCTGTCCAAGAAAAAATGGGGCGAACTGTGTACAAAATTAGGTGAAATATTGGAATGTGTGCGATACCATACAGAACTTCCCCCAGAGCGATAGAAAATTGAAAATACTCGCTGAAACTAAAGAAGTGTTAGGCACAATACCTTTTGAAAACCGTTGGCCATCTGACCATTCGGTCTGAGTGAGTGCGAGAAGATCAACGGGGGATTCCGGGTTGGATTGAGGATGTATGGGTTTCTCGTTATACGTGGGGTGGGCAGACCGCGAGTCGCTGAGAGTAGGATCAACGTCAGGGGCGATGGGAGAATCTAGATGAGGATCAACTCGAGCAACTTTGAATCTGCTAGTGCTTACTGTATCGTGGGGTCCACTCCGATTGATCACAAAGAACTTGGGGGATCGTGTAATGAAACAGACTGGTCCGGAATATGATTTTTGGAGAGAAGCCTTAACGGTGTCGACGCGAACGAAAACAAAATAACAGAAGTCCAGATTAGAGTGCTTTTGTTCCTGTTCGGTGTCTAATTTGGTGGGTTGAGGCCGCATTTTAGTCATGGCTGATTTCAGCTTGTAGTGGATTGGAGTGTTTTTAACTAGAATCGTGCCTATCCTCCACAATAATTAAACCAGAAAACCAGTTAGTGGACAACGACGTGTATTGCAAGTAGACCGGAAAATCAAGCTGTATGCAAAGCATAACAGAAACAAAGCGCGATAGACCAGTAGCCAGCGACCGCAAAGTG
>LUCH01004876.1:7745-27183 GCA_013368495.1 Paragonimus heterotremus
GGTAGCCATTCTCTTGTAGAATATGTGCCATAAACTGTAACTTCTGTTCCAAAGCATCTGCTAAGCAGATTTTTTTGGCTCTATCCACCAAACATTTGACCAGGTTTCGTTTGAATTTTAAGTGCGTAAAACTATAAGTTACTGCACTGGCCCGACCAAATAATCTTCCGATGAACGGAACGTTTCAAACTTCCATCGGTCCTTCAACTCAAAGAGACGCCCAGGAAGTGGAAAGATCCATCTGATTCCAATTCTGAGGTTAAACTTAGCGGCGGGGGGGGGCAGTTCAGGTCCTTTAAAATACCACCTATGTTGACAGATAAATCTGTGATAGCGAATATATAATCAACATAACGCTTGCAGAAAACCATTTGATTTGTAACAGTGTTCAACATTGTTCGTTTCAACTTGCCCATAAAACTACCTGCCAGCAGTGGTCCTGATGGAGACCTCCATTGCCACTTCATCAATTTGTCTATAAATGTCACCACTGGAAAATAAACTGCACGTCGTGGGTGGAATTGAGAAGCAATTCCTTCAAATTCGCCGTTGGCATGCCTATAGGAATGTTGTCGCTTTCAATAAAATTGCATAAGTAATCTATTGTTTCCACTAGTGGCACGTTAGTAAACAGGGATGTTACGTGAAGAGAACACATGGTTTTATTGCCGACGCGAATGTCTCGAACTGCATTCCCGAATTCGAAGGTATCTGGCAGACGACGAACACAAATTTGTTGAATCGCTTCAATCGCTTTGACCACTAGCTGACTCACCCGATCGATATGTAGGCAGTTAACCCCCAATCGGCGTCCATAAGCACAAAATTGAGATGGTGTGAATTTTGGACCACTATCAAGTTTTGCACGTAACCGTTTTTCGTTTTATTTTCCTTTATAAATGTAACAGCCTGATGGGATTTTATCGAAAAAATGTTTGCTACATTTCAAGTTCCATGACTCAATGGGTATCTTCGAAATAAGTCAATAACCAAAGAAAACCGCCGAAACGAATGGGCAAAACTAAATCAGAACAGACTGAGCCAGGAAAATTATGACATCAAATACGGAGCGTAAGACGTTCTGTTCGAGTTCCACTAGAGGTTCCAAGAAGCTTAGAGTGCACCATCCGGACATAGTCCAAAAGGAATGGATCTACCAATGCAATCAGCTTAAAACGGACCATCAACCGAAACTTAAAAGTTGCCTGCACGCTGTGCATTTACCAGATACCTCAGGGAAGGTAGGTACATTCAGTAAGAAAATTATTTAACCAAACCAAATCATTCGATAATCCTGTTTCACGCAGCGGTAGTTTGTAATCATGGCAGTGGAAATACCATAATAGTGAACAATTCACTGATTTCAATGTAAGCAGCAGAAGTAACAACAGTCACGACTAGCGTAGCACAAGTGACCAGCTAAACAGAAGCGAAAAGTTCCTAAGTCATACTGATTAACCTTATAAAAAACGGACATCTTCGCCAATGATAAAAACGGGTCAAAGGTTGTTGTAAACATATATCCAAACGGACGGATTCTAAAAATAACCGCAACTGTGGATAACGAGTTTTCTTTGTAAAAACCGAAAATCAGTTGAAAAAAAAGAGAAAAAGCAAAACAAAGCAACAGGGCAACGGAACAAAAAAGAACGCTGACTATATGGTTGGGAGCCTCGTCAAATCAGTAAGTAAAAAATTATGAAGCAGATTAAACGGACAGAACGGCAGCGCGTACGTAAGTGACGATCAACGGGATGGGTATTTTACCCGAGCATCGTTTGTTCCGAACCGGGAGAAAATGATTTAAACGCTTGGTAAAAATTATGCATGTGAGAATGAGTAGACGTGGGGAGCTGACGCTAACAAAACCAAAAACGATGAATATATGATGTTTGGGCCAACGATGAGATCAGATGGAGTACAGTGAAGCGCATGTGCGACTGTCGTGCAAATGATGCACTACATGCGTTAATCGACTTCTTGGATCACTGCTTACATAAAGGGAACTATTCGATCTGCGACCAGATGACTTTGAGAAGGAGGGCCGTCTTACGACTGGGTAGTCAACTTGACTGAAGTGCCCAGGGCGGAGACGTGCGAATGGAGCGATGGTAATGACGGCATGAAAAGATGAATCGTAAATCTCAACGGTGGACACGTACGACAAACGTTGAAGGCGGTTATCCTTGGATAAACCCACGGAATTGGATGAGTAGTGTTGATATTCCTTGCGACGACTGTGGGCAGCAAAGTTCAGCTCGGGAAGATCTAAGAGATGAAAAAAGAAACCAACGGCGCCCATGGAAAAGGTTCTGAATGACTACGAAACGTTGGTCTTCAAGATGTGATCAATCTATTTAACACAATCTGATGAACTTGACGAGGCTGATGTTTTTTGATAACTTGTGGAGAACCAACCCACTGCACCAATATGATACATCGGATAAGCATAGTACGAGTGACATTTATTCGGCAGCGGGTACCATTGACATGGTTGCGAATGACCCCTAGCCTAAGAAGCTATTGACGAAGGGTTTGTGAAAACAGATCATCACGGCAGTATACACTAGATTACAACGCTGGTATACCTCCGCATCTACTGGCAATCGTACAGTGACAGTTTCTTCGTTCAAAGGTAAAATAACAAGACAGTCAGCTACGACTGCTGCCATTGATTTAAAGATTGTTGGACAACAGGGGTCGACATTAATTTCAGCGACTGCTTCGATCTCCATGAATCAGAATGTACCAATTACTATGGCCGGTAGGCATCATACAACACGACATTTGGAGTCCGAACTTCACATACTTTGTTCTGATTTCACAGATACATAATTTTGATGCTAAAGATGATCTGATCCGTTGTGAGGAATGTTTCAGCCTTTGAAAGATGTGCTCTAACTCAATTTTTAATAATCCTGCATTCGTGATAGAGATTTATAAATATACAACGCCACTACCAACTTCGTAATTTAATGATCAAATTAAGAACTTATCACAGTGTCACATTATGTTTCGAAATTTCAACCGTGATATGGTTTGAAAACCGAAAAACTTATTATGTAAATATTGTAAGCTGTTGTTTAGCACACAGACAGTTACAAGGAGCAGGTCGCTAACGCCCAATTGTACGACTCATAGAAGAATAACGCTTTGCGAATAATCACATGAATCTCTTGGGGCTACGCGAGCATTCGGGATTAACCACGCTATCCAAGACCACCAGGACCAAAATAAGGGGCCAAGCCCCTAATCTGAATAACGCAGTACTCTACAAGGATTAAGTAATTTGTTATTCAAACACATATTGTTCGTAAAAGCTGGTTCTCATATTGTTGGGCTAGACGTTTACTAGCACGTCAGTGGGATCCATTATTAATTCAGTACCGGATCACAATATCGACAAATACGTGTTCAACCGCATTAACGCAAACGTGATGAAGATCCCTATCGACAGATATGATGTACAACATAGCGAACGTATGTTAGGTACGCACTCAGACAGACACTTTGACAAACCAAATACGGTTATTTACAGCAAGCTAAATTCCGCTCGACCCACACGGCCATTCATGTATGACACTTAAAAGTTTGTTAACATCAATGTTCCGCAGCAGTTGCGTGTAAGTAGGGAGGTTTTAACCATTTCACCAATACAACGTCCAAGAACAGTGCTTCTGTACAAAACCAATGGTGTCCATACTGTCTGAAGATTCGAACTAAATAAGTAACGGGGCAGGATGCACACGAACAAGAAACGGAGAACAAAAAACTGAGAACCCTTTACATTGGAATGTTTAATCTCGTGGCACACTTCCGAAAGAACAAGGCCCACATGCTGAATATACCACACATGTCACAAGCTGAACAAAAAACTGAGATCAACATGCGATATGTGTGATGCGTCTTAATGTAACGCTGTACAACAGTTTGTTGAAGTTTTTCAACTTGTCAGTCAACACCTACATCAACAATCATCATGATACATCGAACATATTTGGAAAGGATTTGGAAATCAATAAGTTTGCGTGCCACTTCACGGGTCGCAGACGTGTTGATTTATGGGGCCATCGACCAATTACATTACATCAGTGGAACTGAAGTTACCTCACTATTTCTGATTATGGCACAGAAAGGAATCATTTTATGGTTCATAACCGACTCGCAGTTTGTGGTTACCAGACCCAAAAGTAGATGAGGTGGTTATGAGGTACCTTGTCGTCAAGTGAATGCCAAGTGAAAAATTCGACCGAAAGCTCTGGTCCGTGTTGCTGTTAGGTGGGTGTTGCTACCTCGTTGACAGATGGCCCATGTGAAGTTGACAGTGTCCTGCACACGGTTTCATCGAGCTCATTTCTGTAAAAGCTCATGTCAGATTTGGAGACAGAGAGCTCATCTAATCTTTTGGATGTTGACTCATTCGGTTAACCAGAAGTCTAACTGAGACGATCTGCCCATACAAAAATATATGGAATAGGCAATGCTCATCGATATTATGCAACAGAAACAAAACGGAAGTCTAATCCACTACCTTGCGAGTAGGGAAGGCAAGTCGGCTCGAATGACGCCAGCAAACAGCAGTTTGCTCCAATCACTAATGCTCTGAGGTAAAAATATTATCTGGAACGGCTAAAAGCGAAGAACACTCCGATGGTGTGAGTGAAGCAACCTGGCTTCGTTAACCTGTTCTTCAAAAGCGACTTTTCCAATCTCATGTTCCTCTTCTGACGGAACATTACGATTCGGACTAACGAGTACACGCACGCAATCCTTTAACTGGGAACAAACATTGATTGTCCATGAGTATAATATCGCTGTTTGTTAATTCTGCTGGTTCTATGCAACAGAAGACATTGGACGCATGACGAAGCAGCTTGACAAACAGAGAGCAGAACACTATTCAGCATCGATAACCAGTGCCATTGTCAAACATCCAGCAGACGTGGGTCAAACATGAACCCGAGTCAATCATTTGGAGGTCACTTTTAAAGCTAAAACAATCGCGATTTGACTACATCATCACTAATGTTATTTAACCATTCCAGCCATCAGGTTTTCTTAGCTCACTAATAAGCACACTGAACCAACATGACTACTGTAAGCCAAGTTATTTACCACGTTCACATTGAGTTTAAACTTACTCTATCGTGACCACCTTACTTGTGAGTAGGTTTAAAACGTTTGTTCTCTTGTTATCCACTAGTGACTGACTTACTTCATGTCTTAATAAATGTTTATAGCACTTGAAAATTTAATAACCTCATGAAAAATTCCACGAGAACATGTCGGTCAAAATATTTCCATATGACCATATGAGGATGTTGAATCAACTTCGATTTACATCGCCATGTGCACAATAATAGCAATCGACATGTATATCTGACCATATCCTAAACGCTTTTAATAAGGGGCAAATGAAACGAATCGAAATACAGACAACCAACGGCATGTGGAATTCTAACAGTTTTACTTAACTGGAACAACGGAAAACATCATGATAAAGTAAAGATGTGAAAATGAGAGGGGTATGGAAATTTGACCTCGAGTTGGCCAGAGACCGATAAATCCAACTGGGGTAGAGAAAATAGAATTAAACAGCTAACAGTCAACCACCTGCGGAAACCAAAAAGCGATCTTACCAATTACTAAGTGGGTCTCCCTTGCTGAAACTAATCAGTCAGTTGTGATTGTCATGCAAGCCATCAACCATAAACTATGACCCTTTAGTAAGGGCCTAAAGATATTTGTAGGCTTTTCCTTCAAGTGTGCGGTGAAAATGAGATCCACTGAGGTCAAAACAGTTGTCCACGACTTCAGTGATAGCTGTTAAGATCAATCGCATGCATACCCTGTTCCAGCATATAAGAAACGTAGGTGTAAAGGCGCAGGAAAAACCCCCAGACCTTCTCGCAAACCCACTGAACGAGACCGCTGTAACCTAGTGCGAAAGTGTTCACACTGTTATCCTAACGATTACTCACATGTCGCAGATTCCCATGAGTATGATGCGGAAGAGATCCAGCTAGATCGAAATATCTACTCATCAGTTCACTAGTGGTCGCTGAGTCCACCGGCCAGCAAAACACACATTAAAAACGTAAGAAATGTAGAGAAAAAGAACTTGATAGCCCTGCTGCACTTTACTACATTAGCGCAAAATCCACTGAGTGAGTAACCAGTAGAATGGTTGGCCAATGACCCAGAATCCACTAGATACCAATTCAGCAACAATAAACCGAGTATTTCGATCGTGTTAACAACGGGTAGGAAAGTATTTAGTGAACGAACAATAACCTCGGTTTGAAATAGAGCTCCCCAATAACCTCTCAACTTCAGAGGCCATAGGAAACAAATATGATGACTCATGAAGTACTGGAGTCGATGGACCTGGATTACATACAGCGGAATCCGTTACGGTATGTACCAGGAACGAGCACCCTGGTTCCGAAGGTTCATACTATTACGAAAAGTATTCGAACTGTTGTGGTAAACCCGAAAAAAAAACGTAAATCGATCAACTTACCACATTTTTAGAAAGGTGAATCGACAGAAAGATCAATATTTGGGAATGTAATAGAAAAACAATTAGGTCCGCGTAGCTTGACATGTGATTAGTCAAATTAAGTAGATGCACCAATATCTCGAAAAAATGCGTACTATCTCACATTTGGAAACGAAATTAAAGATATAACCGAATTCGTTTTTTTTAATACCGAATTCTGCAAACCATGGTTACGGAGTGTAGAATTGTTGATATCGGTAATAGTGACTACATACGATCGGAATAGAGCGAACTGAAAACTATGAATTTACATCGAACAACGAATTGAAGCCGGTTCCGAGGATCTGATGAACACAATCAAGCTTGAAAAAAAGGGAAATTTTTCACAGGTCATGAATGAATTTGTCAGAACTACAGATCAAGAGCAACCAGCAGTATGCATGAGACGAAAATCACGACGGCCGCAGTCGGGAAGTTACTCAAATTTACATTTAAACATAAGGACAGATTAAGATATAATTTATTTGGTTCATAATTGTCTAAAAACAAAATGACGACGTGGATAAAATGCAGTTCTGTATTTGTAGTGATAAAAGCTCACCCACTTTGGGATGTTCAACAAGATTTTGTGTACAGACGGAGGATCTGAGTTGTGGCGTTATATCAATTAGCCATCACGTCCATCATAAATAATAAGGACTCGGTCATTCTACACTGATGTATAGAAAGTCAGTTTAATCGAATAAATAAAATTTCGACGAAGGTGTTAATTCGAAACGATCAAAACCCCCGAGATTATATATATATATATATATATATATATATATATATATACATATTGCTCACCTAGTACAGGGATGTCCGTAACTTGCAGCTGACTGGGAAGTTTCTGATCACAGAGTTACCGACTGAAGTTAACAGGACGGTTACTATTTCTCCTATCAAGACCGTCGTAACACTATTCACACAAGGTTGTGTTTGGGCGTTCAAATATGACTAGTCCGTCATGCCTAGTGTAAGGTTACTGGCGTCGAGGTTAACAGGCAATTCTCACAAACACAAGGGTTGAAGTACGAAATCCAGCTAGAACAAGGTTATGTATTGATGATGCGCTCTAATGAGAGCGAAAATCGAGTCTGGTGCTTCTTTACGAACTGGGATGGTGGAAAAGCCTATCTAAGTGCAAAGACTGTGATCGAATATTGCTGGTGGTCAATCTGAAATAGTCCAAATCCCCAGAGTTCAATGCAAACATCTGAAGTCACATCAATATCTGCCGACTGCTTAGACATCTTTTGCCTAGCTTTTATTGCGAAGTGAAGGCGAATTTTATTCGGTTGGAAAATCTATGAGTTGACTGACACCTACACGGTTGAGTAATAAGCGAAACCGAGATGATTAGATGAGACATTTCGCCAAACCTGCGAACAAACTTTTCCGGCGCCAATACTAATTGTCACAGTCAAGTGTCTCCGATCTAATAGGAAGCCCAAACACTTGAGAAACAGAACCGAGAGTCTGATTTCATTGACAGTTCAGCCTGAAATAGGTACCACATATAAATAAACTGAACATCCGTTTGTTGAATGTCAAATGGCACAATCGTACGACGGCTGCTATCAGAGAAGATCGGTTCTGTTACCAAAGCGGTTATGATAAAAAATTGAGGGTGAATCTTGAGTACTTCTAAGAGGAAGTCGCAGCACACACAAGGAGTAAGGTTGACTTTTCAGTCTTCTGGGGGATTTACCAAAATAGAAATAGGGGCAGTCAACATTCTGAGTAGACAGTTAGTAAGTGTGGATAACTTCGAAGCCTGAGCGACTTTTGAGCACATAGGGAGGAACCTCATTGAATTACCACCCCCCCACACACACATTTTAGTGTCATCAGTCAGAATCACAAATCTCCCGATCCAGGTTTGATAGCGCCTGTCACCTTGAAACGCTATGCCATCAGACTAAAAAAACCACTGGTGGTTCTTAGTAATTGCTCCTTGTCAACTGGCCGCCCATCGAAAGTCTGGAAACCGTTTTCAATCGGACTCACTTTCAAATATAGATACAGAGATATCCTAGCAAACTGTCTACCAATATAGTTGTTTTCAGTGGTCTCCAAAGTAGTGTACAGTTTACTACAGGACTCTCTTTAGGCCAAAGTAGCTCTAAAACATATCACCAAGAAGGAACATGTCTTTCCTAAGGGTTACTCACAGGTTACGGATCTGTTCAACGTTGGTGACCTGCACGAAAGCTGCTGACACATGACTGGCTATTTGCGTGGTTTATTTAAATTTTTTCGAAGTCTTGGATATCAGGGTTGATCACTCCAACTTGCCAAGGAAATCCCACAATTTTGACCTCGGTGAGCGCTTACTCACATGACTGAACGTAGGTTCGCCGTCAAGGTAAATGAACAGTTGTCAGAACGGTCCACTGCCAACAGCGGCGTTCGCAAGGAACCGCAGCAGCGAATTTGCTCTACGAGGATGACAAAAACTCCTGTGAGTTTCACAGTTCTCGGGAGATGTGGTGATTGTACAGAAGAGTGAGACCTATCTGAACCAGTGATCCCTAGAAAACAACTTTCTTTTCAACGTAAACAGGTTTACTGTCACGTACAAGTCCCTTAGCAACACAAAGCTACTAGTATCAGTTTGCGAATGAGACAAAGAGACGTTAATGGCAGATAGTTCGAGTCTGCCTATAAAGTATGCAGTCATGAAGAACAGGGCACAAATGCTCCGGAACTTCTTACGAAAAATCTTCAGAAAATTCCACATTGAAGACTTTCCCATTATGGTCGAATTCATAATTCACCCATACCTGTAAACGAACACATATGCACAAACCTGTGTTTCGAAGGGTCAATTATCTAAACATGTATCTAAAAAATTTAATTTCATTATTTCAAAGGATAGTATCTAAAGTAAATGCACTGATCCATTGGTGGACTCTGATTAGATCAACATAATTCACCGGAAAATGATAAGAAATTGACGAGACACGTTCACATATAGCCATATTGTTGAACTTCATCGTAATCTGGTCACCTCTGTTCGGTGACATTAAGACAATGTTCGCTTTCCTTGACATTATCAGCAAGTTTGAGAAAAACAAAGATGACAGAAAACCGCCGAAAAAAGGATTGGCAAAAAACATGGAAAAGTATTGCTTGGAATATGCACACTACGATTAATCGGTAAGAATAAACTCAATCGGACCAAATATGGCACAAGTCTGGATGTAGAACGTACCATATGATGTAGGAAATATTCGGAATGCATGCCAGACCGACCGAGTTAGACCACAATCCTAAGCGCCAAGCATACTGGTCAGAAGACAAATTAATTCCGAAACCCTTACAATAAGACTGTAATCTTATTAGGTTCAACTTGGTAAGTGTACAAACATAAGGAAGTCTAGCAGAAGAAAAGAAAGTGCACTAGCGCAGATCAAAACATTGATGATATATCAACAAAATAAAGTTGGTACATGCTTGATCGGCAACTGAGATAACGTTGTCCCAGGAACATGAAACAACAGGAACCAATCACTCTTCCTGTTATACAGCAAAAGTATGCGTGCATTTCGTAATTACATTGAGAATAATGCAACAACTTAAGTGTCAAAAACCACCCTTTCAAATAGCACCGAAGTACACAAATCAAAGAAGAACAACGACAACCCTCAGGCTAAAGGAAACATCACTTACCGGCGATGGAAATGTTTACGCTAGCCTCATGGCTTTTCAACTCACACTATCCAGTGACCTTACACTGTAGTATTTCGAATCAGTTTTCTTTCTCATTGACTAGTTACACCAGTGTGTAAAACGTATATGTCATCCATTTTCCTATACGGTTCTGAAAAACATTTTGTCCGTAATAAAAAAGAGTATATATGCACAACAACAATGGTTAACTACCATGATCCGCTTATTAGCCAGCACCAAGTAGACTGATCGCATGAACAACACGGCTGTTATATAACAGACAGCTGAGAGGACTTCGGGAATACAACCAGTTTTTCAAACATACAATCTGCGACCGTAAAGTTACGTACTCCATGTGCCAGTTGTGCATTTACTAAAGCGTGCAGGTAGATTAAAAACCACGCGGTTGACAAGCAACGACGTGGTCGTTGAATGTGAAAATCGTGACTATTCCGCCGAGTAAAATGGGTGGGTGTCGCCTGCTCGGTCCGGATCACCGTGATCATTCCACTCCCTCGTTCGAAACACTGTCTCAACCAGTGACATACTTGTGTCGACAAGATTGTTAGTTATTTCATTTTATCCAGTTCTTCATTTTGTGCTATTCTCTTCTCCTACGATGTTCCTCGTCACCCTTGCACTGGACGGCCGTTGGATCGACAGTACCGTCTAGTCAGACTCACGCCTCACACAAATGGCTAACATATTGTTTGATTGTTTGCCTACCTGAACGTTTCAGTCTCGCTTGTGACCGACACTCATAAGTCATGTGTATGCAGGACAAGTATCGTATCGCACAAGTTTACTACAGTCTAGTTGGACGGACGATTCCTAACAGCTAAACACATCTCGAGGAAACAGATAATCTCCATAAGTGATCCTGCACAGTGGATCAGCTAGCAGAGTAGAACAACATCCTGGGCATCGACGGTGGACTCAGACATAATCCCTTATAACTGGAATGTCTGCGAAAGTGATGATTAACACCACGACTGACACTTAGATGAGAGTTGCATGTATTGGCAACCACTGTTTGGCTAAGCATCTTAGCACATCCACAAAGAGAATTCGATGGAAATTGGTTTTCAGTAGGTGAATGGATTGACAAACAAGGCGAACTAACTTAACAAAAGGATTCTTATCCTTTTCGTTATTAGTAAATATCATAAAATTGAGAGTGAACATAACAAAGTGTATTAAATTGAGAAGCGACTAACAGTCGCTCTCAGACGTCTGGGAAAACAGTAATGAGACGACATTCGACGGTATTTTGTTTAGGTCAACGGTGTTTATACCAACAATTCTCTGGGACATCTCATATAGAATTTGATAAGAAAATGTGAGAACTCTGAACAGAGGAGATAGGATGCGTGCTGCTGTAGACGCACGTCATACCAATGTAGTCGATCTGGCAACGAGAAGAAAACTGGCAAATAATATGGGAGCTAGCGAATGGAGGCATCTAGAGTTTTAGAGGTGGAATGGACACCCGTTTTATGGTGAAGGTTAACACGACCTTTGCGACATTACATGTCCGCAATACAGCGGCCTTCAATCGGCGTTGCAGCGACCTACTGATATCATTCCCCTTGAACGACAGTTTTGAAAAGCTTTTCACCTTTGGCATCACCACTAGCGTTTGCTCGTGCGGTTAATCCTTTGAAAATTTGAAGATCAGTGATTGCGGATGCCCGTTGTTCGAGAGAACCTGATTGCCTAGTTACAGTACACTCTGGATTGTATTCTGAGTGCAAATCTTTCTGGCCCTATCGAATAACGTCTTGATAAGGCCCGTTTTATAATGCCTTGGCACGAAGTTGTTAAAGTTTAAGTACTGGCCATTCCAAGTGCATTCGCGATAAACTGGACGTTGTACCGAAGCGTCAGCCCTTCGGGTGAGGTGGATATTCAAGAAGGGAAGAGAATCGTTACATTCATCTTTAAGATTTAATGTAATGTTAGCATGCAGTTCGTTGAATATCTTCAAGACTTATTCGACGTTTTTTTACTATCACTCACAAATAACACATCACCCACATGCCAGAGAAAAAAATATTTTACAAATAGAGCATCGCACTCTATTTTCTAGAGGGGCTATAAAAATATCGGCCGAGATAGGTCCCAAGAGACTTCCCATGAGTATGCCATCAATTTGCCTATAGCCTTTGTGCTGGAAGTAGAAATTTACAGTCGTGATACATAAACACAGAGGCGTTTGAATTCAGACGTTGGAATGGGTTATTCGAGTTGATTCACACTGACGTAAATACATATGATTTGGATAGTTTCTGGTAGGGGTACGTTTGTGAATATCGAACTGACATCCATGCTAGATATGTATATCTTATGAAGATTGCGCTTGTCGAGAAGTTCAGCAAGCTGGAAGCTAACTTCCAGCGAAGGTTTTCACACTGACTGTTTCACTGGTTCTAATATCTTAACCAGCTACTTTGCTAGCTTATATTGAGATGAGTTAGACATCAGCAAAACTGGTGGCAGTGGCACATTGTTTCTGTGAAGCCTTGGAAATCCACACGGTTGATGAGTATGAGAGCCTCTGGGTCATAAAGCCTTCACTGTTGTTGAGTTGGTTAAAGTCGCTTGTTGCAAAAGTTTCAATTCTTTTGATATTCCCAGCATGGGTGAAGAAACGTGTCGTAGATGCGAACTGATACCCACATGTGGACACAGCAACCGTCACACGGATGACCGGCATCACCGATCGCTCATCATTTTCTAGATAGCCATCATTAGGTGGATCCCAAGCAATCATTCATAGTCGTTTACGCAGCTGATACGCTGTGTTTGTTAAGATGTTCTGAGGCAATTGCTCTGAAACGTTGGTGTCCACCTTTGTGTGTACATGAAGGCTTTTTTGTTAGTTCAGCACTCCCATGGTAATGATGTTATTGACTGATTAGCAAATAGATTGCTGTATGCTTAGTTTCAGATTTGACCCCTGTTTTCCGCTTTAAAATTTCCAGTTCTGTAGTGCACACTTGATAACATGCAGAGAAATTTGCCAGGCCACAAATCGTGCGCATTTACGTTTTTGACTGCTCTACTAAAAAGTGCATGTGGTCGAAAAGCGACTAGCGGTCGCTATCAGGCGCCTGGGAGAACGGTAAGGAAACAGTTGGCGGTTTCTTGCTTGGGTCAATAGTGTTTAGGTCTGCAATCCCTTAGAACGTCTCGATACAGTAAGCCAGGCGTAAGGCCATTAAAATATTCGAAACCTGTTAGATAGTTTCATAGTCCATCCTCAGCATATATGATTTGCAAACAAATTTGCTTAGTGAAAGTAACGCACATGAAAAGCATATATTCATTATCCGCCCTTATTCTGTTTTTGTACCCTAGTATGCTATTTCCAGCCAAAATCCGCTGAGTCATGAGCTAAGGAATTAGACAGCTGGCGTGCACGATAAATTATGGAAAGGTACCGGTCCCATACATGTCCACACCGTTTTCCAAACTGTTAATTTCTCTCACGAATCCGATGAAAGCGGATCACTTCAACTTGTGTCAGAACCAGCCAAACACCTCACTCTATCAGTGCTTATCTACGTGGCAACCAACAAACACGTGCACTCAACCGTGGGGAATTTTAATGAAGCGATCTAAGCATACGGTCAACCAGCTGTAAAAATCGCGGAGTGTGATTAGGAGATTTTCGTCAACTGCAGGCTTTCATGATGTTTCATGGAATGGTCGACCGTTGACAGCTACAGACTAACTGACAGCCCAAGAAGTCGTTCAACGGGTCACTGCTATTAGGACAGTAGCAACCGACTGGTCCATGAGAGTGATGCGACTGCGATGGATGTACAAACAGTACTGAAGATTTTTCGTGAAACGATAATATAAGAACTGCATTCCAACGATACGGTAAAATGGGAAGCGTTCCGTTCGTGATAAGTGGCCAACAGTGAAATTCATTTAATTCTACCCTCTGATAAAGCAATAGTTTGTTTGCATACTTTCGTCGAAAAAGATGTTTGACAACCTCGTAGTGATTTCCTGCAATTATGAGACAGTTTAACAGTAAACTCACAGTTTGGGCAGAAGCAATGGGAGAAGGAATCATCAATACATATTTTTTCAGTGACTGATATCTTTTAAATATTGAATTTTGCTCTACAATAGGTCGTTTCTAATTAGCCGTTCTTGAACTACATCAATTCGGAATTCATAATTCTGTTTGAATTCAACAGAATGGTGCTGCCGACACTATTCGCCTGTAGTGTGTGTAAGTACTTCGCGACAATTTTCCACCAATCAGTACTAGGTAGAGGAGAGGCGATTGAATGGCGGATATCATCGCCAAATCATACACTAATGAATAGTAGGGGATATTGGTTTTCATATAGACTGAACATCATCCACAACTGATCGCAGCTGTCACATTCCTATAGACTTTCCAGTCGACTCATTTCGAAAAGAAGCACTAGACTCAAGTTTCGCTCTCATTAGAGTTCGTCAGTAGTGTATATCCTCGCCACTGCCGGGACTTGAACCACGGACATTCAGTTCATGAGGCAACCGTGTTGACCATTACGCCATTGACCTCACATTAGGCACGACCGAATTATCATATGTGAACACTCAACCACTTTCGCTTGTGATTAATGATCAGGTTGCCCGATCGCCTCGAGAGGAGCCACAGTTACTGTCTGTTAACTCCAATCGAAAGGGGCCGAATGGAAAGTCTATGGGAATGCGACAGCTGCGATCAATTGCGGGTGATGTTCAATCTATATGAAAACCAAAATCCCCCACCATTCATCAGTAATCATATACCACTCAACAAGTCAATGATTTCCGTGATTTCAACTTGGAGAGAAGTCCTAGTCGAGGATTCATCGATTGGAGCTAACAGACAGTAACTGTTTCTCCTCTCGAGGCGATCGGGCAACCTGATCATTAATCACAAGCGAAAGTGGTTGAGCGTTCACATATGATAATTTGGTCGTGCCTAATGTGAGGTCAATGGCGCAATGGTCAACACGGTTGCCTCATGAACAGCGTTTCCGTGGTTCAAGTCCCGGCAGTGGCGAGGATATACACTACTGATGAGCTCTAATGAGAGCGAAACTCGAGTCTAGTGCTTCTTTTCAAAATGGGCTGACTGGAAAGTCTATGGGAATGCGACAGCTGCAATCAATTGTGGGTGATGTTCAATCTACATGAAATCATACACTAATGAACTTCTTCCTATGGGGCTATCACAACTACAGAGTCCATAATGATAGACCAAAAACATGAGACGAACTAAAGATGACCAAGACAGGAAAGTATAGTCTAATAAGTGGAAGACAGAAGATTATAGACTTATGTTTCAGGCAATTACCTTTATGTAAGCAGAATGAGAGCACCTGGTGAAATATATTTCACTCTAATCGCTCACGTGGGTTGTTTATATCAAACAAACTGACCCGAGAATGATACATACTGAGGATGAGCTTTAAGACCACCAAATAGTTTTCAAAAACGCTGAAAAAGGAGCTTGTCTGCTACAAGTTCTGATGTCTAAACCGGGTATATTTGTGGAACTTGAAAGAGCCTAGTGTACTTGAAGGACTTTAAAAGTTTAAGTTCAGTATGCAGTTGGCAGAAGCAGTCAGAACTATACGATTTTCGGAACAATACATTGAACGTTTAGAATTTCCGAAACAATATTGGTTAATCTTGCGACGAAATCGCAGCAACATTAGGCGGACTTCGTTACAGCGTCAAGCTCTGAACGAGAATCACAAACGGATGAACAGGGCAATCGATTTACGAACAAAGCAGAATAGGGTGATGATATTAAAAGAACTAGCGCATAACGAGGTCGTCGAATGTGAAATATACTTCCAGAAACTCATCACCAAAATGGGAGATAAAAGAGAGGCGAAATTGCATAATTAAGTCAATCCAGTTACGGCTGAATTCCCAAAAAACCCCGAATGGTACGTGCATAACTTTTCATCTTTAACACTAAATAAGCCTACTCTTGAAGTGCTATTATAATGACCAAAATTTTGTCATGCTAAACATAGACTTAGACAACTAGATTTAGAAACTAAGTTTGGGAACTTTTTTCATCAACTGAGCGATCTTCAGCAATCATCAGGTCCTGAAGTAGAAACGTTTAACACCACATCAATCTAACCTTGCTATCAATACTTGGCTTAAAAATCAATAATTAAAAACTTACTGACAAGTGAACAATTAGTCTTAATTGCATCCCCAAACCAGATAAGGGCACAAGGGTTGTCATCCTCGGTAAAGTGGATAAGTTAAGCAAAATGAACTCGTTGGAAGACACAACCAAATTAGTAAGGACAGACAACAAACTGTATAAAACCATCACTATAGAGAAACCCTCAACAAAATCGTTACGGTATTTGAAACAAGCAAGACATCGATTCAAGCATACCGCAGAGTCAGACCAGTTAGCGCTGTTATCCGTAGACTGTACTATCTGCCCAAGGTGTACAAAGACAGAATACTTTTGCGATCGGTTTTGTATATATGTAATACCTCATATCGTGCACTTACGAAGTGGCTAATCGAGATGGTAGCACCTGCAATGGGACAGCTATCGGTCCACAATTTGTCAGCTTTGTTCGAAGCTGATGAAAGCTTAAGGGAGTTAAACGTGTCATGGAGAGAAATATTCTCACTTGATGTAGCACTCCTATTCACGAATATTCTGCCCAGGGAGACAATTGAGTAATTCGACGATCATCTTGCGAATAACTGCACAAGTGAAGGACTACCGAGAAATAAAACATTTGTTATACAATTACACTATAATGTTCACCTTCAGGTTCCCACCAGATTATATCTACGGAAAGGCGAAACAGTAAGAGAGTCACCGTAAGGACCACTTTTATGGCAAAGTTTGATAATGGTGAGTTGGAAATCGCAGAACAACCCCTCACTTTTTATAAACCATATGTGTAGCGGATAAATCAATAAGCCTCAAGGGGATACTAGAGTGGTTGAACTCAGCTCACAAGAATATTCCTTTTTACTATGGAGCCTGAGTCACTCGAAGATATCTCGTCTCCAACAGTCCTTTCTCGCCGTTTGAATGGGACCATAAAAAGGAAAGTACATCGTAAGTAATTTGGACCGGGCGATATAAGAATTTTTATAGTTCGTACTATCGGGACAGAAAATTATTCTCATGGGATATCTGGTCGACAGATATCGGCTCCAGTGACACTCTAAAGGAGGAAAGACAATTCATATTTAACGCACTAGTTGAAAACGGCTATCCGAAGCAGTTTATTCTCAGGTTTAAATTGAATAGCGCAAAATTAGGGAAACCACACGTTGCGGAAAAGTCTGTTTACATTCCACTGTATTTTAAGATCAATGCCTCTGAAAATATCAGTAACAGCGTATCCCTGAGCAAGACCTATTTTACAGCCAAACTACGTGTTCATGTTAATTCCATGCCAACTTTCCGCCCACAGTTGAAAGATAAATTGCTTGTTCATGTTGCTGCTTACTGTGTACGCGTTTTTGTCTGTTCCTACGGAACGAGCTAAACAGGTCATACGTCACGGGAAGTATCTGAAAGCGTTCGGTAGCATCATCCGAGATGGCTAACTCGTGGGGTGGCAAAATCCTGCTTGTCTTCGATCGCAATATAGTCAATGGGGTGCAACCGTTCAAACAATCTGACAAACTCATTCCGACCTACCTGTCGAGTCCGCTGTTCACTATCAAAGCAGGTCAAAGGCCGTCTATTAACAATCACAGGAGCCGGCGCCATCCGCCTACTCTCGTCTCCACTCTGAACTCAAAAACGTTTTACCAAATCGCCGAACTCCCCAGAGATCTGTGCCCAAGTCCGGACCGAACAGACGCTCATGGTCACTACCGTAGTAGCTATCCTTATTGCGTACAACCGACTGTTGGATATATTACGTAACCAGACCTCAAACAGACTTAATCATTTCAACACTGACAATTAACCATCTGATCCATCAGTTTTCAGATAAGTAAAAACAAACAGTTCCCTTCAAAAGTGATAGCAAAACTGCATTAAACTTATAGGGACGTCCAGTTTCGTTATCACAGAGCACTAGGAGCAGATAAGTGTAAGTGATGGACATAGCAAGCATGTCGGATTAAAATCGTTGCACTGACGAGTTTACTGTTCAGCCGACCAACTGCAGTGCCTGAATAGTTGCAACCATAACTTGGGGGTTATCTGTAAACGTGGGAACAATAACTGTTCCACAGACTCAATTCGCCGAGAAGATGGTTGAATTAAACGACCTGCCGATAGGAAATAGTAGGCTGATCCATGGTGAAGCTTTACACCAGTTTAGACCGCAACGTGAACCTGCACGAGGGGAATTCTCGCGGAGGAACAAGAATTGCTCGTTTCCACCCTATAACTAAATAGTTAATGAGGTCAAACGATACAAAAGAAGCACAGTGGACAAAAATTACCATCAAAACAGAAGATAATTGCGGAAAAAGAGGGTATAAATAGAATAGTCTCTTAAGGATGACTACACCATGCATCTATTGACGCGGATTAACAAAGTCCATTAAACTAACACTTGACGCAGCTTGGTTCCGTGTGATCGCTATGACTCGGAAGATACCATTAAATTCTGTCAGAGGACAACAAACCGTCAATACCACCTAGTACTGTGTTCATCAGTTTACATGTAACTGCGGGTAAAGTTACATGCGCAGACACAAGAGACGATTAATCTCCAGAGTGGAAAAGCATTTATCTAAATAAGTGCGCAAGTCTGTTACCGGAGAACGGTAACGTCCTTAAAACGCATGACAACCAGTTTAAACACTCGCTGGACACGTCATGACCACTAGCCATGTGACCGATCCAGCTTGTGCACTCGGAATCTTGTTAAATCATTCCAACACTAAATTCTAGGGGGTTATTAGAACAGTCCTAACCAAGTGACCATAGGTAGCTATGAGTTTAGAAATAGCGGTACAAGAAACTGACTATTCATAGGATAGAGCAGCCAGTCTCAATCCACTGACCGATTATCTGTCTGAAATATTTACCAACAAAACAACCCACGTCACTGCAGATTTGGTGCGGACGAGCTCATGTGAAATTCATGCGTCTATAACATCACGTATCCTATCTCCCCAGTTCAGAGTTCTCACATTTTCCTATCAAATTATAGTATTGTTATGATTATTATTTTATGTCCGAAAGAATTGTTCATATGAACA
>LUCH01004876.1:27283-47691 GCA_013368495.1 Paragonimus heterotremus
CTCTCATTAGAGCTCGTCAGTAGTGCATATCATCGCCACTGCCAGGACTTGAACCACGGACTAACAGTTTTGTCCAGAGCTGACAGGACAAGTTCAGCTATTTAACTTCCCATCCTATAAACGTCTAATGATGAGCTCAGTCTCTCCGACTATATCCTAAAAGTCAGTCAGATCAGAGACAAAACACACCGCGCGACATAATTATTACCACTCATTATTCCCGGTAGGTTCACTAGATTAAATCACGTTGTTTCTGCGTTTTGCTTCTAACCAGATGATGTGACTGCCCCCCACTACACTGGCGTTTTAGAAGACCGTTTGGTCTTTCCGAAATTGGTAAAGTGTAACAGAACTAATTGCAGTGAAATTTCAAGACCATTTGCCTGTTGACCTACCAACTACGTGTACACGGGATTTCAGTTAGGTCAGAGCAAAAAACAATCCCATACTGTGCGCAGGTGTCACTTCAGCACAGGAGAGGGTGTGTTGGGTCTGCACTGAACAGACGATAATATGGAATGGGTGTGTGTGCATTAATGGTCTCAGCCAAACGATTGGTAAAACCACACTTCTTCTACTCCCTCCACCGTATAGAGTAGAATATCGAGCAGACTTGAAACTGATCAATCGATTTACGTTGACCAACAGATCGATAAACATCCAGATGTACCTGGTTGCTCGAAAAGCTTACCTGCACAGGCGAGACGGAAAGACAACTTTACTTAAACGGGATGAGCATTCGTTAAGTGGTGTTTGATAAAGAACATGTTACTGAGCGATACATGACTCACTTACCTTGGTCAGTTCGACAAGAAGTGCCCAGGGAAGGTTTCTATTGATTAATTTGGCGAAAGCCTTTTTTTTCAGTCACGCAACAAGACGATGGCCTTTGAAGTGTATGGAATCTCACATCTCATGTCTAGCTTATCGGAAATTTGGTAGCTTCAACAGTTATAAGAAACTCGACGTAGACAGCCCCGGTGGATCTACGTGACACAGGTACTATGTTAAAAAAGAAACGAAGTATTTTAACAAGAAATCCAGTGATGAGCAATCAAGTTTGTTTAGGAGCGCAGTGTTGGCTACGGACATGAAGGCACAACCATGTCGGATGACAAATTATATTCTTCTGTCAGCACGACGCACATATCAAATTTACCGACAGGAACAACTTCCCAACAATAAATTGTTCTCATAAGTGCAGTAGACCGGTTAATCTGACTGAGTACCCCCTGGAACCTACCAGTCCATTTGAATCACACACAAATTTAGACTATGTTGCCATATTTACGAGTTAGAGGTTGTATAGGGATTCGAATGACTTCATGCGAAATTGACAGATCACTGTTCGGTCAAACGAACTATCATGATAAACCCATCACCACATCTGTAGTGCATTCGTCCATACACTTCCTTTAATTAAATTTGTCACATGAGCATTCAAGACAACTGCCCCTTTAACTTGTCGTATCCAGTATGCAACACCTCTCGACGTTGATTACATTTTGTCCCACACTTCAAGGTATAATGTGAAGTATAAAACCGGCTATGTTTACCTGATCAAGGCTCGACATAAAGCATGAAAATCATTGCCCAACATGGTCAACGACTCCAACTGTGTCAGCAACATTAGTGTCGGTGCCACCAGCACGTCAACCTGTTCATTGCTGAGCATGGCTCGTGGTCACGAAAACTGCCAGGACAACTGTTAATGTTTCGTCACACACTTCTACGTGAAGCATCGAGAAGAATGACTACTCAGTACTAGGCAGCATGCTGAGCAGCACATCCTACTTTGACGTCGTCATACGAGTTAAACGACACGCGGTACTACGGTAGGGAATTTTAACTCCCAGACTTGTACAGCTTCACCTAGCAAAAGAATTGCAAGCTACTTACTATCTTTGCGTCAACGTGTCCATCCGCCATGCTTTGCAAACTTCCATTGTCTCAGCCGATGACTCGTGACAGCCAAATTTATTTATAATGTGTTATTCGGATTTTGATAAGTTTCAATTTTATGTTCAATTACTTCGTTGTTCCTGTATGTCTGATGTCATATAAGTATTGTTATTGACATTGTTCACCTTCTGACCATAAGTAATTTCTGCGCGGTCAGCTATCCTGATACTAGATCATTGTAATCTGTTTCAGGCTATCCTGGAGTGTCCTATCAACAGCATGCCGATATATTGAAAGAAGGTTCTCATGAGCATTCTTTATTGGATACTTCAGAAGAAAACCCGACAGATGTTTATCTCTGCTTTCTTCGAGGTTATTTTTCCGACTTACCCACAAAAGATATCAGCCTTCCTGTTTTGGTTGTGATTTTCTAGTGCGTCACAAACTGATAGTTTGGCTCACCAACTGCGTACTTCAGTGAACTCAACAGACAGTAAATAATTACCAAAACAGCTGGGTGGTCTTACAATTTGGTCGATGTTTAGCATGGTTAAGACGTGGGACTAATTTTTTTCCCATGATAACCGTCGGAACCTAATTCCACGATTCTCATGTCAGACGGTTTATAGTAAGTGTCAACATATGAAACAAATTTACGTTATCCTTCATAAACAAACATAGTTTACGCTGGTTGAAGCCTGGATGCTTGACTTTGATTTTACCTAGTCTCATTGTGAAAAACCTCATTGTGGTCAATTGGAAACATTGAGAAATAGGTTTGATGTTACAGTCACCCGTTCTTACAGTGACCCTTCTAAAATCGACTATCTCCCAATCCCGAAAACGGTCTCTAGAATCCACCTCACAAATCCCTAGACCGGTCACAAGACACTGACATATGCTAGCTTGATTGCAATTATCAAGTTACAGTTTGTGGTTCAACCCATCTCAAAACTGACTAAAGCGATATATGATCAACATATAGACCTTAATCACGATTTAATGAAGTCTTTACTATTCAATTAGAAGAAGGGGGATTAGCCATCAGTGTTCAAATCTAAAACTATGAGTACTGGCTTCATCGCAACTTGACTACGCTGTGAACCTACAAACTCAATCAATTTGAGGAAATTATCTTGGGAATGCGCGATATTTTACACATGGAATTCATTTCGAAAAGCGATGAGAGCAATCAACAGTGTCGTCGGACCGTATGTAAATTAGTGAAACTGAACACAATTGCCCTCAAACACAACCGTTAGATTTCAGGTGTCCAAGTTGCGTGAAGTTTACTCAACGCAATGTGTCCTATTAAGGACCTGAATGATAAATCACATGACCACCAGATTATATCAACTTTCGATCCAGTACGTTGGGAGAAAACCACCGAACTGTCCCTTGAACTAACATGAGCTAAGTTTTCAGCAAAAAATAATTAACTTCCTAAATTTTCTCGAACGAACTACTTAAGCTCACAAGCTCTTTCCGGAGAAATTGCAGATTGGTCAGCTGCTCATGTGAAAGTATAGGAATAGAAAGATTAATCGCATCTTCGTTTTTGCTATGTTACACTATTCATTCGTACGCTACCCAGAGCAGAGTGATAAGTGTCAAATATGAATTTTTTTCAAAGAGAAGATTAAGATTCTTTCGAGATACAATGTAGGGCGCAATCCAATGAGGCCGGTGGTTATAGGGAGATTCAAGATATCCATTTGTTTCAAAATGATACTAATCAGCTTCGGGTTAACTTAGCTGGCTATACAGTTACTGGAAAGCATTTCTAGATGCATTCATAAATAGTCGTCTGTTCTAAAGCGTGTACCTTTGTGACTTATACCTGCAGATTCAATGTGGATGCGCTTGTGTGTACAGGATACAGAAAACGGTGTGTGAGAATGTGGAAAAAAACCTAAGCAGACACGGTAGTTTGCACTGTACCACAGGCATACAAGTAAGAACACGCATGTGAAGCTTGTTTCAACCCCCTCAGACACGTCGCTGAACTTCCACTCGAGCAGGACAAAATAGCTGTTTTAGCCATTCTCTTCCGTCGTGACCGATCGTTTATGTGACTTATTCTGACTGCCATTCACACCCGAGTTTTTTACACCCCTCCTATCAGGATCGACAAGTTGATTCAACAAAACTGCACTAGGTGGCGCGGTGCTAATGACATGTGTCCAAATTTTGAAAAATGGAGATTTGTGAGTTAATCATCATTTGTAGATAGTCGCAAATATCACCTTCATACAGGCTTTTCAGTGAACGAGTTTTCAAAGTTTCGAGTTCCACTCACTGAATAGATTGAGTCAGTAGTGCTCCGAATGGAATTGGAACTCGTGTTCACATGATTATGAGGTCAGAGTTGTGAGTGATGCTTCGTTGACCCCACATCGATAATGAGCAAATTGTAGACCATAACACTACCACCACTGTTTAGGCTATCAGTCGTCTTGGGAGTAGACATGACTGCTGACCTGTTAACTCTAACACTTAATAGCGTAACTCAGATCCATCAGACACAAATTCAAGTAACAAGTTTCGCTTCATCTGCCGAGGAAATTCACCAGTGCCCATTAACAGGGTACAAATCCAAAACACAGTTAGGACAACATTATGGTCGTGAGAATAGGTTTATACGATCCTAACAACTGAGCTTCGAGTGAAACTGAGGCCGGCCAGCGTGCACAGCAGCATACACCGTCTTTAGTCAGTTAACTTACGGTTTCAAAGTGGTACAGCGGCCACCTTTCCATTCACGAAAAAAACGTACATAGCTGAAAAATACTCTTTAAAACATCAGAAGCTGAAAGAGTAGACACGTATGGAGCATGTATGATCAAACTTCCAGATCACCCTCAGTATTCAAGTTGGTTGTCATAGTAAGTCCATAGTGCACTTAATATGAATCGCGTACTCTGCGGTGTCAACCCGACTTATGTTCGGCAACATCAAAACATGTCGGTATTTCGGTGCACCTTCAGTTTGTCATACTTGCGATGACTACAATCGACTCTGGTAAACAGTCGACGTGTAAAATTTGCTAACATGTCAAATTTAGATTAAAACCTAATGAATGTTAATACGTACGTTAACAACACGCTTTTGGAAAAATGCGGTAATTTCGAACTGGGTCGAACCAGTGGTCGACCATAAATAGTCAGCCACAAAGAAGACCAATGCATTCTGAAGACGACTTAATAGAAATACTCTACGTCCGATCGTGTTCTCCGTGGTTTGAGCAACGTTTCGGCATCCTTAAGCATTGTGCGATAATGCATTAGTAGCGAAAAATCCTATTCGTGTACTCCGTGCGCGTGTTTCACCTGATGCACAGACATAATGGCTGACTTGCCAATGAGACATTTTGCTCGAGGTGGTGTTATGTAACCATGCTAGGCTGTTTCAAAAGTACATACTGTCTCGACTACGAATCATCTACACTCCTTATCAAGGGGATTGAGGTCCTACACGCCTCTGCATCGTACTCATAAAACCGTGGTGAATATCGACCAAACGATTTATCGCTGAAAGTATTGTGGACGTTCCGGACACTATAATCTCAGTTTTACTTATCAATTACAGTTCGGGAATTCAGATTATTACAATGTGGACCCTACCAATTTTTATTTTCCTGTTGATTCACTACGGTTCCTAGCGCTTTGGCTTAATTTCACTGATTTTAGTGGTAAATGTTACGCAGCTCTCCGATTGAATATTCCCAAATGTAACCAAAGGAAATTAATCTCTCTATAATCGCGGGTATGCTGAAAAGACGTGTATATTCTCATCTTTGCTTTGTCTTTTATTATCCCCGTTTTCCTGTATATAAAGACGAGATAATTCATGTCTTAGCCCTTGAATCACATCCGATAGTTCACTGAGCTTCACACAAAACCAAATTAATTTAGATCGTGGTTCGTTTCTCACATCACCATTTATGGATAAAAGAAACTTGGTGTCATGTGATCCATCAGTTCGTCGAACTGGTTTAACCTCGTCACTTTCATCAATCTCTGATTGACTTAAGTGTAATGTTGCCGACACTGTTTGGGGTTGTATTCAGTGTGCAAACCGGTTTCATATTCTACTCGGGGATTTGTTACTTCATCATTGAAGCTGGTAGGCCTATGAAGTGTCGGCTGCACTGTTATAATGTGTGTGTCGATGAACAACAGGTGCGTTGTTCAAATGTAACAATAGTTTTTCCCTCACAACCTCCGACTGCGAACCTGACCTCACTCACAGAAGTCAATACACCGATCAGATTTCTTGCAGTCTTGAAAACATTTACGTCGAACTGGCAGAAAACATATTTGAAAGCTGTTCACCGTAGAACACTCCAATGTACCTATGACATGTCCCCTCTTCAGTTCCGTGGTATCCACAAAACATGGGCCACAAGACTGATATTCACTTATTCATTTATACGTTGGTCAAATGTGATAAATGCTAGGCTGTTGTAATCATGGCTGATCAGCCACCAGCAATCAACGTTATATAACTAAACATCTGTTTTTTTAATACAGGCTTGCACTTGGTTCACTTACCGGTAACACCCACCATTCACGTGAATCTACACATTTTCTGTCTCATTTACGATCTGTTTCTTACTGACAGAAGAAGTATGAAGTAATAGCATATCATAATTCTTCTACTTTTCGCCTTCATTAAACAGTTCAGTGGCAAAAACCCTTCGTGTTTGTTGCAAATGATCAACAGCCGGCAACATACAGAGTCGAGAAGAGATATTATGATTGTTGTCTGTCTTTTTTGACGTAAACATCTGCTGGTTGTTATCGTCATTGCGCTCCCCTTTCTAAACAGGTCGTTTTTTGTGGTCAGGTGAATTTGTAATATTCACGAGTTACAGCGCATCGCGTGTCAACTGGTTTAGTGGTCGTCTTTAAGTTGGCACTATGCGCAAGTAATCTTCAGACTAATGTGTTAATGTTTAGCCATTATAACGTGAAAATAGTTTACATTTCTTCGCAGATTTCTTATTCATTAGGGCATTTCTACGTAGTTCTACTGGAAACGATGCATTAGACCCGAGTTTTGCCTGTCGATTAATGTTGATCAATGTTGATTAATGTTGGTCATGCTCTTGAGCCACGTTTCGTAAACAGCGGACTAGATGGCAAACAATGCCGTGACTTCAGTTATCATAGATCAGAGACTTCACGAGTATTCGTGAATCAATAATCACTCAACTGCTTCCCTTCAGTTTATGAAAAGGTGATATTTTCATCGTCACTGCTCACTGGTTACTCTGCCTGAAATACTGTTTCACTACATCATACAGACTTATTGCTGATGGTGTTTTCTTTCATGACATCGAAGCAGATTAAGAAACTGTCACCGACAAGAAAGACGGTGAGCCTTGGTGAGTTAGGCAGTTCAGCTGCAAACGTAATTCAAGGACTGATCAAACTGAGCACTAAGGCTGCGTTGAAATGAAATACCCATCTGCTTCTACAAACCACTTATCTCCAATCCTAAGTGATCATATAACTATTCAAATGTCATGACACAATCAGTGCAGAGTGGTGAGAAACTAATTTATCAGACGCCCGTCGTTCATTTTTCGTGTACCATATAAAAGTTATAAGCTCTTTTCAAAGCCCACCACGCTGGAATGGTCGTTTTTCATGTTCTACAATGCAATCTCTCCAGAGAGAACCGTCGTTCTTCACTTGAATTTCCATTCACTTTCATATAATTTGAGGGATGAGGGTATTTGTTGTCCACAGCTTTGGGTGTTTTTTATGGGATTCGTAGACGAGTAGTGCTTACATAATAACGATTTTTTAGGACCAAACATAAGAGATCAACCACGTTGTTAAGGGACATCTAAGGTGTCGGGATTGAGAATTATCATTTACAGACTTTCCCACAGAGAGGTCAGCCGTGCCACCGAAGCAGTCCTGCCGAAAACAGCCTTTGTCGTGTGAGTCATCGGTGGAATCGTGCGCTATTTGAACACATTGATGAATCCACTACCTGACATGCTGCGCACCGTTTGATGTGATTGCGCACCTGACGACTGACTCAGTTATTTGGCCCACAAACACACTAAGGTGGCTTTGTGAACAGACTGGCAGTGTCCGTTAGCTGGCTCTAAATGAACACGACATCGCACTGTTGTGTCCAAGGCACAAATGACTGGAACAGGATTGTTTATAGAGCTGTCAAGTTTGTGATATTAGGAACGTTACTTGGGCGAGTGACTGATTTCATATGTATATCACATGGCTCATATGGAGTTGAAAGAAATCGAACGAAGTAGATCATCATTACTCTAAAGACGGTTAACGAAAATCCGTAAAACCAAAATATCTCGTAAACTGACTTAGAACAGCCCTAAATAAGATTATTAGGTTTGGTGTATTTACTGTGCTTTCTGTTGAAGTGGTGCTGTCAAGACAGGGTTGTTTCCGTAATAGAATCGCCACTGAACGAGGAATAAATCACTTATGTGGTGCGCAGTCAAAACTAGAGGGCGCGCACAGATTGAATTTGAATTGTATAACATCGTGCTTTTGTGTCTTTAGCACTGTTCTCGTTTGTGTAAGTTGTGTGCATGACTTACTGAGCCTTTGGCTCATGCTGGTTCTTGTTGTTCTCCTTTGCAGTACTATTGCTGGAACCCCCTACTTCGGAAGAACGCTGTTCCCCGGTGTCTCCACGTGACCCCAAGGTTGGTCCACGACAATTACGGACAACCAGAGTAGTGACTGTTGTCTTGTGTGTTCGCTGTTCGAGTGTGTCCCTTCTTTGAAGGTTCCTCTCTGCGTTTCAGCACGGAAACAGTCGACTGTGAATCTGTATCTGCTTTGCGCACTACACTTGTACAGTTGTGCATTTGATCGAACATGAACAAGTAACCTCGTAAGTAGTGTCTACGGGAACACGTTCACGTGACACAATACAACGGAACATGCATGTGTAACCCTCTAACCATAAAAACCCACACTGTGTTCAAGCGTAAAAATCAGTTAACAAAAGAGACTTTCTATGTAACGTGCAAGCTGGCTGTCTTTAGTCTGATGCTCGTATAACTCATGGACCAACTATGGGGCAACGTGGAGACACCGGAGGACAGCGTTTTTCCGAAGTAGGGGTTGCAGCGACAGTCCTGTAAGCCATGCACACGACTTATAAAAACGAAAATTAAAACGATGCAAAGAACACAACAACACGATCTGTTACACAACTGAAATTTAATCCATGCGTGCTTGCTATTTTCGACCACGCATTACAAGTGTTACTATTTCATGTGGCCTTGAAGTGCATGAAACGTCCAGCATACGTCATGTCCAGTTCTACACATTTCAGTCAACTGAGTTGTTTTGCGCCTGTCAAGAAAAACAAATGCATAAATAATAAATGTATCAATGAATGTGGGATAGACCAGAAGTATTAGTTATCCACATTTGACTAGATTCTGACTCTCTCGTTTAACAGTACAAGCATGGAACGAAAATAAACAGAGTCAGTTAGAGTCTGTTAATTGGCTTGGGTTTGACCTCAAATGGAGATAGCTTCCTCGAGAAAACTCTCAAACAGCTGCCATTAACTGGATAGCTTACTTGCTGAGGCAAACATGACATATAGTAATCTCAACTTTATACTTAAGGCAGAGAAAGATAGACGAATATTCGTCTTGAATGTAGCACTGAACCGTCGTACAGATGTTCCAGCTCAGAGGGCCACTTACAGGAAGAGGACTTGGAACGGTCAGCATACTCACTTTTTCAGTCACGTACCTCTCAGGCAGGAGAGAAACCTCGTTCCTAGTTTAACATACAAGGCTATGAATATATTCATTGATGACACGATTAAAACAGATATATTTTCACGATAGATATCCCCAAAGAACACCTACCCTATAAACGTCATGTATAGACTTATGGAACTGACAGAACCGAAAGCTAAGCTCCCACCTACAGAGAAGAAGTTGGTTTACATGACGCTAGACTACAAAGGTGAGGCGCCAGCTGAACAGAATAAATAACACAATTGGGAACTACAAGGCAGCACATCTATAAATCTCGTTGAAATCCAACCTTGCAATTCAGGTACAACACAGATATACATTACCTAAATGTGGGACCCCATATTCTGTTTACTCTTTCACATGCTTCTATGTGGTAGGTTACGTCGGTCACAAAACCAGGCACCTTTCCCAGAGGATACGTGAGCACTACCTCAGATGACTGACTAAGGACGAGTTGAAGTCCATTTCGAGTACTATTCTGGCGCACCTCATTGACTCACGGCAACAAGTCTCAACAACAGTGGCTTTCCAGTCCATCTACCGCTTACCCAGTCGTCAATTTTCCTACTCTGGCCACTGCGAAAACGGTCGGAATTCATTTACACAATCCACAGTTGTGCACTCAGTAGAAATTTGTCCGGGCCCCACGTTTACCATGCTCTCCTTCTCACGTTATCTACCTCAGACCTCCGGAGATCAATTTGGTCACCTAATTTTCCTCTAATCCAACAATATTATTGATACTGTCAAAATACAAATCGATTGTATTACAGTGGGTACATGCATGGCAACCCATTCATCTGGAAAGAGTTAGTCACTCATGATTACACGACCGGTAGTTCGGGCTACAGAGACTACTTACAAGGACGACATCCATTCAGCCGGTGTGCTGACAGACACAGCGGATTCACGTGAACGGTATCTAGTAGAATTAATCTAGACGCCCAATAACGGGAAGCTGGTATGTACAAGTGAGGCTATAAATAATCAAGAAGGAAAGCTGTGCGCTTGTTTATTTCACTCCAGCCGACAAACCTGTTCTAGCTGGCTCTGACTAATCGTGTGTCCACGAGCGTAAACATGTGGGTTACGTGGAGAAGATGAACTGATCATCAGTAGGATTCCGGTGATATTTTCTGTCGACTGGTGATCTAGATATTGAAGATGTTGTCTTATACCCAGGAATGACCGAAAAATCAAATCACATCCGGTCCGCAACCACATTACATTCAGTTTTTCCACTGAATGAGAATACATTTATCGCGTGATACACTGCCAGATATCCGGTGAACAGTGTTACAGATCAGTTAGGTCTCTATCAGGATTTACCAGGAGACAGATGATTATTTACACTATGTAGCCTGACTCGCGCCTAACGGGAACACAGCTGGTGCGAGCACAACATGACCAGCTGGTGCTCTTTGACCACCGCGGCGCAGTGGTGAAACCTGTTGACACTCAATGCTTGGCTCACATGATGCACTGGTGTGACCTTGACTGTCTGGTTTCCGATAATGACGGGTTGTGCATAAAAACCTGAACACACACGCATATCGATTAGCATTCTTATCAAACATTGGAAAGGTGACAACTCTTATAGGGATCTTTTCACAAAGCATCCGATGGTTTTCGATCAACGTTCGTTAGGCCCTCGTAAATAGGAAACAACACTGATGATTCACATCTCTAGGGCTGATTTTGTGTGAATGTACACCACTCTACAGTGTTGAGTAGGCATGGTCGATTCCTGCCACACTTGAGTGGCGCAATCGCCTTGTCACAGCGGATAAAGTTGAGAACATTCGAGGTCTGAACGTCATAATTTTAAGGAAATTGCAAGTGGTTAACATCGAGTACCAAGTCCGAGTCGTGAATAGGTCTAGTATTCCGATTATATAACTGCAGGGACAGTCACGACGTACACACCTCATCATCGGTGACCATGTTTATCTCATGGACGTAAACTATGTGAACAAACTCCAAATAAACACAGTCCACACATGCCAGTACATCGAATGACAAATTAAGTTCTAAGTATGCCCGACCAACCAAATTTTAGCACTCCCTGATTTCCGTATTACTAATTCACATAATAGACCCAAAAGTGGTTATCTGTACTTTTGTTGTCGTGATCCCTTGTTCTCTGTACGTTTTGTTAAACTATCAGCCTTCAGAATGTGTCTTCCTTAGGGACTATTGTGGTCAGAGTGATTTGTGTCACTGTTACGCAGTTCATTCAGGGGCAGTAACAACTAAATGCTTTAATTTCCCACATTGTACCCCAGTGGATTAGATCGTTAATGTTTTATACACTGATAAATGACTAGTGTTATTGTAGCGAGAAAGCGTTCAATAAAGCACAATCTTTATTGTCCAACGCGCTGGTTATCATGCTATGCGAGCGCTCGTGTTTACGAGTCCGAATTCCAGTCTACAATACACCCCACTTCCCGCTCGCACGTCATGTGCACTTCTGCCCGGTTTATGTGTGTGATCGGCACCTTCTATCCGGGGGTTTTCCACCTGCCATTCCTCGTTCGTTGACCCGATCTCGTTGAGCAATGGCTCATCCGGTCGCTTGTGTTGTCCGCAATCTATCTACTGTGGGCTTTTACCGTTATCGACGACTGTGTCGAGATATTCATCTGAGTGCTGGAATAATGGCGCCCTCGATCTGATCGTCCGTCTTATTTTGCCTGCTATGTCACGCCTGTTGGTCCGATCCAGTAGAAGGATGACATCCGGTCGCTCACGCTGTCCCCAATCCGCTCACCGTGAGCTTTTGGACCCACCTTCCACAGGCCGAGGTATTCCGCCGAGTGTTAGCATACTCGCACCTCCGCTTTGATATTCCATCACATTATGAGTGAAAAAGTATGTTTCGTCAGCTTGCCAGGATGCTGACAATGCTCTTTTCGTCTGTTCTGAGCAAAGTTCGATCTAAACTGTTTACTTGAGTTTGTTAGGCTATGAACAGTTTTCCTTTTCTCACGATTGATCGTGTTGTGCACAATGCTTCATATGCATGCACAGCTGGAATTTAACAAGTACGCACTTTATTTCATCACTTTACCCAGTAGTTATCAACATTCTCTCTCTTTATTAATTATCGTCTCCCACACGTTGGTCTGAATATTTTTGTTCAAACCACAATATTTCCCGGTGAGCAATCACAATTTCGGAAACCAACACCGAACTGAACTCTTTTTCTCGACATTTAGCGCACCTGATTGACTCGCCTTCGAAATGTGATAATTTCGGGCAACATTTTATTGAATCCTATGGCATTCTACCATGTGACACGCTGAAATGCGGCCGAGTAGACTTGACGCTATTAGTTTACCGAAACAAACCTAACCACTTTTGAACGTTTCCTCGGTTGGCACTTTCAAAAAAATCAGTTCACCGCAATTTCTGTTAGGAGGTTTTCACTCGTACTTAACAACGAATCAATCCATATCAAACTAGTGTTGGATAACAAACTGGGCAGTGACAGCCAACTAAATCCAGCACGTGCAGACCGGAAGAGCAGCTGTTTGCACTTCAACACATGGACATCCCAATTGCATCCGTAATTATGTACCCCTAACCACTTAATGGGCTTACGCACATTTAACAGTTCGCTCTGTTAGTATACAAAATCGGTTTCACTAACGCGCAATTGCTTGCCTAAAGATTTGTACACTGTAACCGACGGCGCTTAAATGATCCCATGCCCACACTGACATTGACTGGGTTACCACAACCCACCACTAGACAACTCGCAAAACGATTGCACAAACAGGTTCATATTTATATTAGGGACAAACGGTTGTTAAACAATAAAAGTTCAACACAAGCCAACAAAATAAAGCAAGAACATTGCGATTTCTCCGGAGGTCAGACGAGTAGGCAGGCGGTATATACCAAATGCAATTGTGAAGCGGTAGATCTACTGCGAAAGACAAACGGCCAGTTCATTCAGATCCAGCTTGCCGTCCTTGTCCTTGTCATGCGTATCAATGAACTGTTGTACCAGCTTCTTGTCCAGTTTGCAGTCGGCACTGTCAAGGAAGGCCTTCAGTTCATCGACACTGACCTTGCCGTCCTTGTTTGTGTCCAGGACAGACAGAACTTGCTGCACCTCCGCTTTCCTGATAGGTGGTTCAATAAATGGCACGATGAAAACAAAAATTGAGATGGGCAAAACATTATTACCGAAACACCTGTTAGACTACCATCGACTTGTAGGAGAGCGTACCACTACGTGGAATTATGCGTCATGATAATCTCAGTTACTGGCCGGTTATGCACTCTGATGAGTTTGTGAGCACAGCAGTGGTGTCGTAAACCCTCAGTTACAACAAACCAAATTCTACTATCTCAAGGTCAGGCAGTGAACTTCTGTGCAGAATTACCAACCATCTACAACATGAATCGCATGTAAAGTGTCTTCTCTCCAACTTCCCCAGACAACATTTAAAACAGTGTAGCGAACAAGTTCATTTCCTGTGGCTCATCATCAAGTTGGGTATATCACAATTACTTAGATGAATCGCTAAGCGGGAGACAGGGAACGAATGGTTAATGTCAGCCAAGCCAGTAAAATAGGTAAAATATCAGATCCAGTAGCAACAACAGTTCCAACCTGATCGATTACGTAGTTATGCCGACGAGGAACTGCTGGAAACGAACATTGAAATCATGAAATACGCTTTCTAGTGCTTGAACATGTAGATTTCCCAACATTTTAAAAACCACGTCACAAGAAAAACATGAAAAGAAAGTGGTGTTTGATACGACCTGATACTTTCAAACACAGTTTTACAAAATATACGATCTGT
The DNA here is from genome assembly GCA_013368495.1 of Paragonimus heterotremus. NCBI lineage: Eukaryota > Metazoa > Platyhelminthes > Trematoda > Plagiorchiida > Troglotrematidae > Paragonimus > Paragonimus heterotremus. Next base: position 41,792 of record LUCH01004876.1, read on the forward strand.
ATTCAGCGTGCTACTTGCACGAATTTGTACTGGAAATAGCACTCTATCAAGGGCATGAAACCGGTATCGGGGATTGCATACATTAACATATGGATTTAACTCACGTTGGCATCCCGCTCACTGTGTCAGTGTGATGTAAATCGGCTGCAAACAAAACAGAGAATGAAGGACAAACGTTAGCGCTTGGCTACGCTACCTGCGTAAGGATATTCTCGAAGGTATCAGACAAAACAACCACCAGGCTTACCAAACAGTAACCAGCGCTTGGTCGTGCTGGTAGTTTGCATTTTATGCACATGTGCATAACCAATCAGGTCGCAGTCAGGTAGAGGGACACTCAGTAAACAGCCTGTTTGTGCAGTATGCGAGAGTGATGGTAACACAGACCGGACGGTCTGACTGCACCCGATTTTCAGGCATTGGGTTTCGACAAGGTCAGCCCTATGTACACACTCACGCACGGGACCCAAAGTCCAGAGGGTAACAGCGGATGTGAAGACTAGGGTGGAAAAACTGTCGCACCCGTATGGTAAATCGCGTCATCCGACCAATTATCACGAGGGCTGTTAGGTGAGGTGTGCACTGGCCGGTAGTCAGGCGGAGGCGGTTTGTATGGCGAAATGAACACAATGCTAGCGCGTTAACCATAGTGTGTGCAAGGTCACCTGTGTCGAAAAACTGAAACTTTAGTCAATGGGTTGTTCGCCCCATAAACTGAGACAAATCAGAAACCACTGCAGGCTTAGTGAGGCCGAGGAATCTTTTGCATGCTGTTTACCTAGGTAAATGAAATAGGGCGCATACGAACTCCCGAGGAACAGCTACCAGCTAAGGTGTTCAGAGAGGAGGAGAAGCCGGAGCGGCCAAGGCGCCATATCTAAGTCAGTTTGATAGCGACATTTACAGGTTACTTTGGTGAATCGCAGTGATCCGGTTCGGTGCTTGTTTATAATCCACTCAGCTTTGGGCGTATGCTGTGGATTGTATCTCACCGGTGTAATCTTCGGTTGACAACTTGCCAGTGCGTTCTGCGACTGGGTCGTGTTTGTCTCATATTCAAATTTGTTTAACATTGCAAGTGGACCACTGCGTGTTGGTCACTTGGTGCCAGTGTCCGAATGATAACGTTGACTGGGGTTTATAAAGCAGAATTGATTGTATTGAATTCTCTAGACCTGAGTTTGGGCAGTACGTGCGACGAATTCCAGAACCGTCCTCCGGAGAATCGGAAACGTATGTCTGTCATTGAGACGTTTAAAGCAATGCTTCCTTGAAACAAGTTCTGTAAGTAAGCAGTGGTTGTCTATGCTACGAACGATTAAAACGGATGATATAACGAAGTGTATAGGTTATTTATTTGAAAGATCATAATTCGTATTTATTTGAGGAGGAAGTTATGTAGGAAAGATCGAGAGCTATTCGACTTTCGAGATCTTAAAACTATGGGCAAACGAATAGGGCATTTACTATCGAAGCGTGTTCGCTCTTCAGTGTTGTATGAGTGTGCCATAATAGATCTCAGCGTTTGCCAGTCACATATACATCAACTTAATACGAACCATGCTTTCCCTAAAACTAGTATGCCTCTATTCTTGACTAATACGTGTATGGTTAACCAATCACCTTAGTCTACATTAATTCCTTATGCAAACAGATTGACAAATCATAACCTATGACCTTTGAAGGTACTGCTTTGTGTACCAAAAAGAAACGGCACTGTCAAAGCAACAGTAAAAAACGAATACGACTCGTTTTGTGCGCGTTTGGAAATTTGCTATATCGTTCTTCAGTGGACATTGTTGACACGTTTAGTTGGGATCTTCTGAGAGACAGTTAGTATAGTATTTCTTAGTTTAGTTTTTATTAAGTTTACCGACTGTAAACTGCAAATTGCAATTTATTCCGTAGAAAAAAAACTGACTGAGTTAAAGCCCCTCCAAGGATCCATTTGGACCGACCCACTGATGATGGAATGCTTGAGTTAACCACGACCTAACAGAAGCCCCCTTCTGCTGAAAGTAAACTCGACTTCAACCTTCGGAATTCGAAGTCTGGATGCATTGACAAAGAAATCAGGAAAAAAGCTCTAAACACGCCACGGTATTTATTGTACTTTCGAAAGTGTGTGGCCTTAGCAAAGTGATGTTGTGCATCCCGAACCAAACAAGAACTAGTGGATGATCGCAGTGATCCGCTTCCTTTATTCTGCATAGATTTTCCTGTACTCAGTAAATCTGATTGGTTGTGCTTAAGTTACTGCATCATCGGCGGAACAAAAAGCAGCTTCCGAGTAGCAGATATTTCAAATTAGTTACTGCATTCGGATATATATATATATATATATATATATACTTTTATAAGTCCAATGTTAAATAGCTCCTGGCGATTTAGGGTAATCGACTGAGTAACACTTCCTCAACAGTTCCAATGTTCAACTTGAAATTCTAATAGCACTTGTTCAGACGGTCGGGTTAACGGGACTATCATCCAAGTCCCAAAAACGTCAGATGAGGTGATCGAAATGATTAGAATTTATACGGTTCTCATCGACAATGTGAATCAGCCGGATGCATAAGTTATCCAGCGAAGACGTTCAAAATGAAGTGACCAAACACGAATGCACAGATAGCTACCAGTCAACGGGAAATGAGCTCATTAAAACAATCGGACGCAGAGGAAGGTAAGAACGTGTCAAATAATGTCACGAAAACAGTTTTAATAAATAAGCAATGATAGTTATAAAATGGGAAAAAGGATATATTTTATGTTCAATTATAGTACGAAGTTCATCATGATCGTTTACAGTACACTGCAAAGACAAATAAATACAAATTTGGGATCGGCTGTCTACAAACAAACGAAACACACCACATCGGATTCATCACTCCACATCATACTAAGCAAATGAAAACAAACGCACCGGACGAACTTGAACAGATCCAACATCCACTGTTAAGCTGTCTGTATACATGTACACAATCCTTTGGAGTCATTACGTAAATACCATAAGTGAATTCTGTTGTGCTGTTAGACCACTCTGATTGCAACTTTTTACGAACTTCTAACTTTGTTTGCAGATTTGCGTTCATCATTCCACTCGCCTCATGAATTACAAGTAAGCAAAACGTCCTAATATGAGTTGTGGCAACTACTGTACGGTATGTCTCCTTTTGTGTACAGGGAATCACACGGGAACACCTTTCGTAATGCTAAACCCCACCGAATTTAACAAAAGCATTTAAAGTGGACACCGGAAATCGGTTCATTTATTTTAGAACGCATAAATCACTCACATTTGGTTAAAATTAATTATCCAGCATAAGCATCGTATGTTCCTTGCATTGAAACCTACCTCAAGATGCTGGACATGAGAACCAAAGTAATCATTTCCGCTATTCTGCACGCCGAAACCGACGGATCTGAGCTAATTCCCAGGAACGAAAGAGTGAGGAGTGGCGATTGGGTAAACGAACCCTAGTAACCAAAAGTTAACCAATCAACTCAAACAGTGACAGCAGTGCATATTTTCGCTGGCTTTGGATAGGTATCCAGTCCATGCACGTGAGTACAAATGGATCAAGTCTGCCGGAAGATAATGGGATGCATCTATCTGCCATCCGATACATACAAGTTGATCAGTTACAAACCACTTGTCTGTCATTTCTCAGCCATCATCAACAGTGTCCGCAGCGTTCTAATAGTCCATGAAGCACGCATGAAACGATTCAGTTCACATGTCGTTGCACTTTGCGATGTCTACACAAACCATGTCCAGTGAAGTCGGATTATATCTGAGATTTGGTGGACTTCTAAGTTTTCGAGCGCTGAGGACGGCATACGTAATAACGTGATGGATACGAATACTCCAGCACTCGGCGGCATACCTCAGCGCGGCGGTGAGACATGTCCGAAGCTCACTGTGGGTGAATTATAGGCAACACGGGCAACCGGACGAGCCGTCACGCAACAGATTGAAGAAACTGTTGGGAAGTTGCCGGTAAATAATGCATGACAGAAAGTGTCAGCCCCACACATAAACCAGGCAGAATTGCACAAGATGTGTGAGTGGGAACTGCAACTGTATTGGGGACCGGAATTCCGGTTCACAAACGTGAGTATGCGCATGGTGTGAGAACGAGCAAGTTGGACAATAAAGATCATGCTTTGTTGTACAACTTTGTGCTACAATACATTTTGGCATGTCGTTTGCTTGTGATTCGGAGACAACGGTCAAAGCTGGATAAATTATGTTCGCTGTCAGGGGATCTGTACATCGCTGAATGTGACTTTAGAGAGGCACTGTCGTTCAAGGTCTCTCCAGGATATAGTGGATACTAAACAAACAAGTTTTCTTCCGTGGGTGTCAACAGAGATATTTGCTACCGATCAAGTACTGGGAAACTTTGGTAAACTGTCGACATAACTAAGCACACTACCATGACGCAAACAAATACGATTACGCAACGCACTGTTTTCCCAAGTGAGCCAAATCGCCGCAACAACAGATCTGCTTCCAGTCTTGAATTGGCTGATAGGGAGCTATATCGCTGTGAAAGACTTGGACAGCTTAAAGGATGACCTTTTACCCGAGCAGATAATTCGGCTCGCGCTGTTATCCGACAATCAGTATGGATTTCGTCCGAGATATTCGTGCATCAGAAAAACACCTTTTGATCGGAGACTCCGGTTACTGAAAGCAAACCATTATAATGTTTCTGAATCATTTGAAAGCATATCAACGCACATGACTTTAGATATGTTCATAATACTTCGTAAATATGGCACAAGTAATTCCCTTCTTATATAACTGGCTGATTTTCTGCAAGTTATTCTCCCACCTGTCAAACTCAACCACGCATTTTCAGTTAACTATGTGTGCTCTCTATGTTGTTCGTTTCGCAAAGCTCCAAATCTTCGTCATTCGCCGTTGCTATATGTGCTGACGACATAAAGGTGCTCTGTGTGGCAGGCTACTGACAACCAATCGCAGTTTAATTGGACTAAAAGAGCGGTGACTATTTTTTTGAAGACAACAAACTAGATAGGAATGATTATTTCAAATGACTTTAACTTATCTCCTCAATTTGTCTCAACGGTCATGCTAATGAATTCGATGTTTGAGTATCGCACGAAGTGAATAGGGTGGTCTTACTTAGACAGGTATTCTGTGCGGTCCAGCTCTCTACTTCTGTTTTGTCGTGAACAAAATGTTCCGGTCTTCCATCATTAGTTAATGATGGACATTGCTGTAAATGAACATGCACAACAAAGTGCTACCTAGTGGGTTAATAAACTTCAATCACCACTCATGGTCAGTCTATCGGGGAAAACTGCTCAAACGGAACAGTTTTCACTGTATTATAGAAATGTTGAAGGTAATCTGACCGTACTACAACGAGTCGTCTGCCAACCTCATCACCTCACAGTCACGCGAAACATGGGGACCTGATAATGAAAGAACAACAGATGAATCAACTGATTTGCAGTGAACAACCATGCGACATCCGAGTGTATCATGCCTAAGACAACCAACTATATGGGGTCTGCTACAATATGGTCAACGGTAGACGATCTTAGATGCAGACTCTACGTGCACATTCACAGCACAAGGCCCAGTCCTTCGAGAGTTTGGCCGTCAGAACCACTGTAACAGAATTAACAAAGGTTCGAGTCATGGTTGCTGAGGTTAGTCCGTTATTGTTTGACAACAATGTGACGTGCAATTGTAACATGCTAGACAGACTGTGGTTGGGTCGTTCTTCAGCTGCCTTACGTCAAGCTTTTCTAGTTTACGATCTTACTGAATAAAAATACTAGAACCAGTTGGAAATAAACTTGTTCAAAATGTACAGAAATACTCAGTTGCCAGATTGCTGCAGATTCTTGTTCACGATTTCAGT
>LUCH01004877.1:0-28788 GCA_013368495.1 Paragonimus heterotremus
CATGTCCCGTTTGTCAAGTTCATGTCCCGTACGGACTGTCAAATGTGTTACACTACTTAGTAATATTATTTCAGTGTCCAACAGCTTTGCTTTCTGGAGAAAGCCTACAAACATATTTGACAGTAAAATCGTTCAGCAACTGAGTCCAAGTATACTTGGGTTCAGTTGATTAACTTCATGTATGTGGGTGATTCGAACGCAACAAAAGACCAGATATGTCACTCCTTGGTCCTCCTTACCATATATTATGTGCGTTTTGGTTTTCGTATGAATCGAAAAGCATACACTGCAATCGATTGTGAATACCGTTGAACATCCAGTACACAGTTTGAAACCTCGATTACTCAATAGCAGTCAGCCGTTGTTCTAGACGTCCATCCGTATGAAAAGTCTCTGGGTCACGAAATTGAGTTGACAGGACCTACACGGTGTCCTCTATTTAGGTGAACCAGAAGCAGAAGAGCTTTTTATAGATAGCTGTGTATAGATTAGCAGAAGTGAGGTTCCAGCCAGCTTTTGTGCGAGATCAATAATGTACTGTTCAACATGACCACTTCGTCACATTGAGCCGCAGAGTTATGTTGAAATAAATGAGAAACTCTAGTGGTGTTGCTTGTTCAGATGGGCATACTGACTGTGACTAACTGCCGTCCTGACCATCAATTATTTTTTATATTGGTATTACTAGGTGGTTTGAGTTCACCTGGCTAATTATCTGCTGTCCATTGAAAACGAGAAACAACCATCCATACAGCTTAAAACGTACTGCTGACTTGAGTTGATTTGAAATCAGTTGAAGCACGTTAAGTTTACTTTATAAGTATTATGCTTCGTAGAACGGTGTGCTGAATACTAATGTGAAAATACTACAATCTGCTAAACTTGTAACTTTAGGATATTTACAGATAATTACTCTTAAGAGTCTTGGAGGTGATTAGACTTTAAGCACATGTATACTCTTAATGGACAGTTGATAATCTGCCGGTTATGTATGATCTCATCAGGTAAAAATCAAGTGACCATTCACTCATGAGTTACAAAACCGTTGCCTTCATCCAAATGATTCGAAATCCCCGTTTATTAGCGGTACCTTTGATCACATCAGAGAGCTGTAATTTATGGGTTCTAGTTCATCGAGTTTCAGTTTAGTTATAAGTGTGTTTGCAACCAACCGGCTTGGTAGGCACCCATTAACTACGCCACAAAGATTTAGTTCGCAGTGCACTTTGCGTATAAAATTTTTTATCGCATATAGCAAGCTGGGATGATTGCAAATATGTTCAATGTAATTATTCTTGCAATAAAACAACAATAGCACGTAGTGTTCCGTTATGATTTACAATCATCACACAAGCCTTCTGAATTACACGACACTTTCTCTACATCTTCTCTCTTCTCCTTTGATTCAGTGAACTGTACTAACTGGAAACCGTGCAGAGAGTTGATTGTTTGACTTTTCGTCACAATGTCTGTTTAATCCCCAACAATATTCTACCTATCATATTATCTGCTCCTCTTTAGAACACTGATGAACTTGAAGACTGGAGCTAAGTAAGCTAGTGAGTAAAAGATTGTCAGTGAGTTCTGTCACTCGATACTCCTTTGGTATGACTTGTTTCTTTATTTAACTTGACTGCCTTATTCATTCTGATTAGCCTTTGTAACACCCCTCATTATCTTCTACTATACCAGCTTCTTCTTTTGCGAATGCCAGAGACTTGACTACAGCAACAGCCAAAGACTCCAGCCTTAGATTCGGTTGTTGACGACAGAATCAGGCTGTCTGAATAAATTCAGGTCGAGATTACACGTCCGATTGAGTTGTGGCATCTGTGGCCATATAAGCCATGAGTTACGACGATCAGTTAGCTCTTTCTTATTTTGCTTTATCATATTTAGCTGGTTGACATAGTCTGCTTATCTAATAGGCGCCATGAGCTCAGTAAGTTATCTTCTAGCAAGCACAAGGTGGCTATTTTCCGTACACTTCAGGAGAAGAAGATTAGACTGGTCATAGCGGTGCCTGACATGATACCAACGTAACACCGTTGGATCGAAACTAAACGTTATCAACACAAAACGACTGCAATTGCCTCGATTTTTCCAAGCCAGAACGTCAATAAGTTTTTAATCGTTGATAAAGCCACGTAAACTTTCTGCGGCTTTATTGAGTAGCAGGTTTGTGAAGAATAATGTGACGTGGTGGTAGCTCCTTGTTTTTTTAGTTTCAAACAAATCAGCAGGATTCAAAAGCTCATATTTATTGTTGAGGGTAACTCGAGTTTTAAAAATAATCTAACTCGTTTAAGCACTTGCACTAACCGTCCGACTAAACCGTGATATGGTGAATTGTACAAGTAGATAAACGGGTGAGGAGATAACCATTTTTTATGAACCTTTTGGTGTTCAAGCAACCTGAGAATAGTTTGGCATATTTATGATTTTAGATGATACCCAATTGTGAAAAGTCAGAGATTCGGCTGGATTCTAACCAGCGACAGGAACACCATGCTTCAACGCAGCAAGCGCTATACCAGCTGATCTACGAAGCCACGCCAGCAACTCGGAAGTTTCAAATTTGGACTTGGTTACACATGTAGTGAAATAGATGTGCGAAGTACAATAATTCTCGATACAAATACAACAGGTGAAATCAAGGACCGAACTCACCAAAGATTGACAATATTCGTGAGGCGTCTAATGACGCTGAAAATTATTCGGATTGTCCCAAGCGTAGCTGAGGATGCGAAGTAACCGAGCTGAAAGTTAATCCAACAAACAGGGTGTTTTGAACTGAATGGCAACCACCGGCGTCGTAGGAAGAACCAGCAAGCGCGTGTAGCAGAGTTTACTGGAAGACGTGTTGTGTTGTTGTTTTTACTCAAGACAAACAAAAACGTAGAATGTGGTGTGATGCAGCAATTACGCAATGTTAGCAAAATGAAGTACAAAATAATGAAAACTATGCACTCACCCGTGCCACTGCCTCATATGTGATCCACCAAATGATCCGGGACGTGGCTTCGTAGCACAGCTGGTACAGCGCTAGCCGCATCGAGGGATGGTTTTTCTGTCGCTGGTTAGAATCCAGGCGAAGTCCTGACTTTTCACATTTGGGTATCATCTAAGACCTGAGAACAGTCATGACAACCGGACTGGTTGGCCTGGTTTTACGTTATTGTATGATCTACCGAAACAGTTTTGTGGTTTTTCTGTAGTAATTATGTCTCCTCATTTCAGTTTCTCTCTTTTTGAACTTTGACTAGTCAGGCAATTTGTACAGCATCTTAACAATACGATCCGATCCATCTATAATAGAGATAACCTAGCCTATTCGTTCGGCTTAATTAGAAGAGTATCATAATTGCTTTGAAGCCCTTTCACGACTTTCAGGTGGTGTCGTTTCAGTACACCACATCTGGTTACAACGCCAAAATGACACTCACACAGAACTTTATTGTGAATACATTTGAAATTGAACTTCCATATTTATACTAACGGTTTAAACCTTTGTAGAAGGAAGTTTTGAACTCAATGTTGATTCCTCAAACGTTGTTTGATTGAAAAGAATTGACAAGCAGTTATGAATATGTTGTTTAGAATGGTTTGGAAAAGGAACCGGCGGTTTGATCACACTCAGCCAGCTATTAACCGTAGTCATTTTGCTCTCGTCTCACTTTTACACAGACTTGGCTACTCTCAATCCATTAGCAGTTCGACAGGTACTCAAGCATGCACCTTGAGATTGACTTTATTCTAGGCTCCTTCGTGTCTACCATGAAGCTATTAGGTTGTGATCGTTAGCTTCACGTCGCGGCATTTCAACAGGTTACAGTTAATCGTGGGAAAGCCCTCAGTCCATTGCGAGTAGTTGGAGATTCTGCTGACAAAAAATAAATAGCACCTTTTGTTGGGTGCACTGCTGGCAGTCAAGTCGACCTTTCAGCCACCCTTTTATGAGAAGACTCAGGTTCCTTTTGTATTAGAGCTCATCACTGTTGCATACTCTTGCTTTGACCTGACCTTGCATTCCGTCCACAGAACTTGCAATAGTGTCTTTGAGAAAAATGATAGCAAGTTTGCCTTTCTGATTTTCAGGCTAAACTCAAAGTACCTATCAACTTTTTTCATCAGATGTGTCTTTTGAGCGCTTTAAACACATCTATATGCCAGTGGTATGCAAAAGTACATACTTAGGGGGTTATAAACGTTATGTCGATAATCTACTAGGTGTGATTTTTTTCTGCAGCAGGTCATTCCGACGTTCAGATTAATGAAGTTGTTTTTGAACTTGTAAGTAAGGCTTTCTTGAAGCGAGTAATTGTTCATTTTCCTTGGAATTATATAAAACAAACCTTTTTGTATTGGACTCTCTTTGGTTTAAAAGCAACCAGATTTTACGATAAATTTATTATGACGGTTTTTTCACCATATTACATACGCCTGATTCCAATTACAAAAATGTTTTCATTAGCCGCAGTTTAGCGTTGGATGATTTACTGTCTCTCCTGGACATTGTTATCTGTAGGGGCTTAGGTAACAAAATTAGTCAATCTGTTCATCGGGAAACCAGATGAAGCAGACTTAGTACTTAGGATTCTACCCATTCGCACCTTTGACTTACAAACGCAGTTTAGTGCTAACGATTTTCCATAGTGTAAGGGAATTATGTCCAACCTACCGTATAAAGTTTGAAGAGGATCTTCCGAGGGATTTTCTATTTGCGGATGGGTACTCTGTCGAACTTACTGAAATTCACTCCAAAAAGCCAACCGCCAAATTCCATTGACAATGAACGTCGAAGAAGCGGGTCTTCATCAATTTTCTCTACATGAAAGACCACAGTTAAAACGATGTTACTTATGACTTACTTCATTACGGAACTGTGTCCTTCACGACTCACCCACAGACTTACCTCCAACTTCTTTGACAGTTCCTCCTCCAGAACCTACATTTCATGTCATCCACCAGCCCACCTGCACTTACGGTGATGCACACCTTAGCAGAAGGGAAAAAGCATGCGACAGAGGAATGCCGAGTATACTCTCAAGTGGCTAGGGCAGGCAGTAAGGCAACACAAATCAATGTCTTAACATCCAAGCAATGACTTGACCTCTTCGACCGTAAAACACAGTCTCAACAAGTTGTGTGTGTGGCTGCAACACTTACGTAAACTTCTCTTTCTGTAGCAGCTATATGGTTGCAGTGGTCTCTGTTATTTGGTCACCAAGCCGCACCATTTTCAATGGTTTGTTTTATAGTGAGCTGATTACCAGTTTTGCAAACGTAATAGCTCTCCGTCACATTTCAGAAGGATAATACAAGCGACAGGGTTAATCCGAGAATGACTGGTGATCGGACAAAAAAATCAAACGTGGAACACCAATTCGGGAACGTATGCCCACGTGCAAGCGACATCTGAAATTAAGTCAGCGCATTAACTGAAGAATTGTGGGGCTCAGGAAAATCATCTACCAGGAATGACTAGCAGAATCGGGTCAATTTTTTTATGAACTACAGATACCTCAGGGGAGACCTAATTCTTACTTAGAAAGTAAAATACTCCACACCCTGAGTCACCCAGTGACACATCTCCCACCAAATAAAGATTAACTTTTGAGAGGTCGGTCACTGAAAGTGAGCAGTGAAACATTCAGACGACTTTGCAGACAGAACTGTTTTACAGTTAGGATCTGTTCACATTGGAAGACACAACCTAATTATGTGGTCACGGCTGAATCGGTTATGAGATTAAAAATGTTACTTGGTCGGCATGTACGTGAGAACCAATCGGCACTACACGTTTCCTAACCGTTACATTAGCTTACTTTCACAGGTCATTAACTGTATATGTATGAATGACTGTTGTTTAAGCGTGTTTTCAGTTTTCATTGTCGCTGTGATTGCGGGCAACAGTTTAATTGAATTTACTCTTTATTTAGGTCTAGACGCTTCCTCTTTATATTTCCAAACCGTTCATCACAATTTTTCACCAACTAGCACAGAGACAGGTACACACAAGCAGATATCTTTTCCACCTCTGTACTAACCCATGAACCTATGTGATTACTCATGAGTTTGAACATAATAATTGAGATGGATACACTTAGTGGTAATCTCTTTCGAGAATCTTCGTTGGAGAAATTTGAAGCAATTTGTTCCCTTTATGAACTTGAATAAAGCAATGAGAAGACGCAAATCATGTGATGTTCTCCGGAGTAACATTTCGTACATTCTGATCACACATGGACATGTAACTAATTTTAAACGTTAAGATAAGGTTCCGTAGGGCGGAAATAATGGCTTAAGGGATTAGAGAGACGGACACGGAAATGAAGATTAAATAAATGGGAATGCTGACTACCAAGGCAGCCGCAGCGTCAACACAAACTGTTTTTGAACACACAGGGGGGGATTATAACGTCTGATTGCCAAAGCCTCAGCAAACTGGAGGATACGTTTCCGATGACTTCGAAAAATCACAGAGAATGCGTCACAAACCTTGACTCTGTGTCCTGTTTGGATTATGTGTTTCGCTATTGATGATGCCGGGTGCCGTCCATCGGCCTCGATGCGTGCGCCCGGGGTTTCTAATTGTGCTTCCAGCCATTTGGGATCAGAATGTACGAAATGTTACTCCAGTGAACATCACATGATTTACGTCTTCTCATTGCCTTATTCGAGAAGGATACACGTTAATTTGCACCTAAGGGACAGACGGTTGAATCTTACTAGAAGCATCAAGGTAATCGAGTAAGTCAAACATTTCCGATATGTTACCAGCCCCATTGAACTGTATTTGACGTGTATACTTTTGAGATATAGACTCATCATTTTCAACACCTACCTGCTCATCAACATCAATAATAATCATGGCCAGGAAAGTGGTCATTACGATCAGGCAGAAAGATTGAAAATCGTATGTATAGAAACCGAACGGTGTGTCAGTAGTGACCACTTCGTTAACATCAGAATCAGGAGTGATATGTAAGTATACTTTTTTGAATCAACCATTAGAGGAAAAGTAGACCCAATGCGATGATCATGACAGCTACATGAAGAATTTGTAACTCATGCAGAATTTGACGAAATAATGCAGTCTTTTCTTGTCGACAACGGAAGCAACATTGAACACCGCATCACGTACAGTTGAGCAATGTGGTATGATCTCGGTCTTGCTGCAATTAGTTTATATTTGAACCATTCGGCACAATCAATCGCGCGCAAATGAAACAATAACACACTAGTTTCCTCGGAGCAGCTATGTTCCTCGGCTAACTTTTCTGGTGCTTGTGTTTTTGATAATCTCCAGAGGACGGGTCTTTCCTTCGGCGGGGAAGTGACAAATGTAGCTATCTGTTGCAATCTATCGTCCGCACATATTCAAATCAAATGTACTTTTTCAATCAGATAGAGCAAAATGATCTGCCTCTCTCGATTTTACTATTTTATTTTAATAAATGTGAAAAATCTCCATTTAGAATTGCTTAAATGATTAATCATCAAAATACTGTAGATAGGAGAGTGAAGACGATGCATACCATTCAAGTAGGGCGCAAATTAGGCAGCACTGAACTCGCAGATAAATCGAAGAGATGTACATCCGACTTTGCAGGTGTGATCCAAGAATTTGTTGTTTCTCTGAAACCACCTGAGGTAAGTAGCTACGAGCAGCGACGTTTGGCCAGCCGAATTTCGAAAGCTTTGTTTGCTAAAATTAAATAAGTATGCACATTTTCGTTTTTGTTCTACTTTAGTCCATAATATACGTTTTTGGGAATAGTATTTCTTGGACCAAATAGCCAGGAAAATAATACTTCGTTAGAGAACGTTATACATGAAACTACGGTGAAAAAGCCACTATATAAAACAAATTTTCGTGTGCCACCCATAATCTATTCGTATTTCGGAACAACTCTGTAAGTCATGAGATTTCCACACAAAATGTATTACGAATGGAGTCAAACAGTTCGGGTGTCACGTTTGGCATGTTATTGGTGAATCGATTGAGAAGAAACATCTAAAAAAATTCGTTCCATCCTTTCTGAATACGCTCTCCGGGCTGTATTTCAGCTAGATAATATCTTAGAACGATTGGTGATGTATCCTAAAGATCCAGTTTCTCTGGATGACCAAACAGATTGCGATTATACAATTAAGTGCAGTGATTGCAATGCCAGTTACGTAGGACAGACAAGCAGACAATTGAAAGTACGTGTTGCTGAGCACAAGAGGCATACGCGGCTACCTCTTAAAGACGCACATCAACTTCGGAAGCCAAAGAAGGATTCGGCCATCGCACTACCGGTATTATCAGAGAATCACAACGTATTCCTTGAGCAACTTCGAGTGATTCACAAGGGTCGGCCTGTTCATGCGGACAGATGTTGTACCGAAGTTCTCATCCCTTACACAAAACACACTTGCGTCAATCACAATGACAGCAAACCCCTGTCTCCAGTGTGGTATGAATGGATAAACAGCACCAGACGCAGACGCATCTTATCTACAACAGTGTTATCCCCACCTGATGGGCAAAGGATTCGACCAACCAATTCGGATACAGCGCAGACTGACCTAACCACAGCAAATCCCATTTGCCCTCTTTTCCTCTGTAAAGGTGATTTCGACTACAACACACCTGAGATGGTTGAAACGTAGAGTATTACAACTTGAGGAGTGATCAGGGTTTTGGTTAATTTCAAGTTGAACATCACCCACAACTGATCACAGCTGTCGCATTTCCATAGAATTTCCAATCGACGCATTTCAAAAATTTGAAACATTGGGTTCCCTTCAATAACTTCATCAGCGCAGAAAGAAGACATATGTTGCGATATGTTAACACTTCGTTTACTCTCATCAATCGCAAACGTAAAACATGCAAGTTATATATGACAGACAATTAGAGATAGACAGGGCATGGACACGCATACAATCACACCACGAATTATGTCATCACAACCACGGCAACCCTATAGGTTGCTTCACCCACTTTTGTGCACATAGCGCCGGCTGGTGGGCTCTAATCAGCATGGCTTCGCTAAAGGCCAGTAGTTTCGGGTTCTGATGACGTAACAATATTTTGAAAGAGTTAAGAGGGACCACCTGGTGACCTGTTATCATAAGGTGTCTTGCAATCGATGATGCGGGGCTTCGAGTACCAGATTCACCGGTTTCCGGTTGTTGTGTCATGCGCTGTTTTAACCATTGTTTAAAGGATTCTTTTGAACTAGCTGAGACATTAGAACGTGTGTCGGTGAGTTCACAAACTATGTATTCCATTGACGTTGATTCCCTTTTTACTAACGTTCCTCTTCATGAGACAGTTGAGTTCTTATGTGATTTTATTTCCAGCCAAAATTGTGATATAGGTATTCCACTTGAATATCTTAAGGACCTCATTTTACTGTGTACAGAAAATATCAGGTTCAATTTTGAAGGGCTTTCTTATAGACAAGTAGACGGAGTGGCTATGGGTAGTCCGTTAGGCCCAACATTAGCCGATGTCTTCTTGGGAATGATTGAACGGCAAGTCTGTGATAATATTGCCAAAACCTTACTGTACAAGCGGTATGTTGATGATATTTTGATTTTTACGGATACTGATCATTTTGATTTATTTTTTAATCTTCTTAATTCTATTCACCCCAACCTATCATTGTCTCATGAAAAGGAATCAAACGACAGTTTAGCATTCTTAGATGTACTCATCACTAGGTGTGGGGATGGAGAATTACAGCGATCGATCCATCGCAAAGCAACATGGGGCGGACAATATCTCCAGTTCTCCAGCTTTGCCCCAATAGCATACAAGCGGGGTTTGATCAAAACTCTATTTCATAGGGCCAGTCGTATTTGCACACCTGATAAGCTGCAGGATGAACACGAAATGCTGAGGAAAACGTTGCTGGCAAATGGATATCCTGAAAAGTTCATAGATATTCACAGCAAGGCGACCAATTGCAATGGACAAGTGCAAACAGCTCAGAAGAAAAATATATTTCTATTTTTGCAATTCAAAGGCGATCATCTTGCAAACGACATCAAATACAAACTGAAGTGTGCCCTATCCCGTACGTATGCGGCTGCCCAATTACGCTTGGTTCAAACCACCAAAGGACCAGTTCTACACAATCGCGAACGCAGTCTGTCTGACCATTCTGTCTCTCACGTTGTCTATCAGTTCACTTGCAGTTGCGGTGACGTTTACATAGGCAGAACAGACCGACGGCTATCTCAGCGTGTGGCCGAACACGTCCCAAACTGGTTAAAACAGCGCATGACACAACAACCGGAAACCGGTGAATCTGGTACTCGAAGCCCCGCATCATCGATTGCAAGACACCTTATGATAACAGGTCACCAGGTGGTCCCTCTTAACTCTTTCAAAATATTGTTACGTCATCAGAACCCGAAACTACTGGCCTTTAGCGAAGCCATGCTGATTAGAGCCCACCAGCCGGCGCTATGTGCACAAAAGTGGGTGAAGCAACCTATAGGGTTGCCGTGGTTGTGATGACATAATTCGTGGTGTGATTGTATGCGTGTCCATGCCCTGTCTATCTCTAATTGTCTGTCATATATAACTTGCATGTTTTACGTTTGCGATTGATGAGAGTAAACGAAGTGTTAACATATCGCAACATATGTCTTCTTTCTGCGCTGATGAAGCATTCCAAAATAAGCACCACAGTCGAGCTTCGCCTTCATTAGAGTTCGTCAGTATTGCATATCATTGTCACTGCCGGGACTAGAACTCCTGTCCACGCTTTCATGAGGCAACCGTGTTGATTACTGCGCCACTGACCTCACACTGAGCACGATCGAATGATCATATGTGAACGCTCAACTTATAACATACAACTAAATGTCACGTAATTTAAAAAACAATGGCTCCTTATTTTGTCTATTCGAATGCCTTACAATTTTTTGGCCAAGGCTTGTCAAATTTGGAGGAGTTACGTCACTCCATTCTAAACAAGGGTCTACCCTTCGTGTGTGGTTCATAGTGTTTGTAATCGTTTACCTTGCGTTTCGCACCTTTCGAAAACTCTCATCGTGTTGAAGAAAGTGCAGTTAGTAAACTTTGTTGTAATCGGCATTTTTCGGTGACCTTCCAGTAATGCTCCCCAGTGATAATGGGTGTTTCTGGTTTTACATGAACTCTGAGGTATTTCAGCAAGTATTTGATAAACAAGACTGGCATTTAAAGATTTTTAAAATGGGACTGAGTAAAACGCGATGTCAGTTTAGTATAACGGTTGTTTTCATTCTCTTGACATAGATTTATTTAGAGGTGTGTTTGAGTTGAACAGCTTCAGCACAGCTGCGAAGTAACTGGGAAACTACTTGTAGCTGCTGGAGTAGCATAGGCGTACTATCAGTGAACAAACGTCTACATTTGTAGCACTGATCCATCATCATTTCGCAAGTTGATATGACCTCAGCCAAACACACACCCCCAGAGTAACTAACGGTATCTAGCAAAGTAACCAGAAGCGAAACCAAGCCGATTTGACCAACCAATCAGTGATACCTGATTTCATCGTATTGATCTCAAGTGCCAATTAGTACTACTATTGCACAGTGAGTGCTCCATACTCACAAGCACAAACACGCACACAGTTAGCTGATACAATAATCAGCAACAAACTCAATCAATAAAACCGTGTCACAATCGGTCACATTTCTTTGTAACCGCATCAGCGGTAACAAGTTGGAAACATTCTGACGGATTTCGGTTCTACCGAGGAGCATTCGCATTTCTAGTGAGTTTTTTTTTAAAAACATCATTTGTTTAAAGTGCAACGTTGATAAAGTTCTGAACGAATTCTAGCACAACTGCTTAACAATTGTGAGAACTTTTCAGGCAATATCATTAACCTTTGTGTATTATCATATATGTTAGACAGAACCACTTCTAGTTTCTTGACTTAATTGAATTTTCCGTTGAAACTTTAGTCTGGCCATTTTTTCAGAATATACATCACAACGTTTGGCTGTGCTATCAGTGTTACAGTTTAGTTTTCGTTACATTCTTTTTAAAGATCAACATGTAGACACGCATTGAAGAAAAGCCGGACATTCCACTTTGAATATATATGCACCGAACATAAGTTATTATTTACTATAAGTTTGCTTAAGTCCTCTTTGAACGAAGTTGCTGAGAATATTAAACTGATCGACAATGTATTACTAGTATACAAGGGGCGACCTATTCCTTGTTCAAAACAAACCACCACGCACTAAGTAATTCAGTAACAAACCTAAATCAAATAAATAAGAGTAGACGCTTAGACATTCCTACCTGTGAATTATAATGTGGAATAATCAGGTTATTGTGTGAACACTACTACTAACTCTGCTTCTGTTGATATGCAGGAATCTGTGATCACGGTTTAAACTTTGTTCCATCGGCACATGCATGTGCTCCATTCATTCTGTGGCCATCTTCCACTCCCGCAGGTCACCTGACTGTGTTGTTGGCATGTTTTGTACGTCAGTAACTCTCATAAACCTTTATCTTCATCAGTTCCATTTGTCCTTTGTTTGTGTATATAACCCGTTCGACAAGATTTATGCAATGGCGAACACAGTTACAGGAACGCGTGGGTAAAAACTATTCAGTTTACTATACAACTATATAAACTTACTCGTTGCGAAGTTAACCTGAAGTCACACCATGGTGACCGTTTAGAAGAGATATTCAACTGTAGCGCTTTGTACCTTAATCCGACGTTATGTAAGTTCCTAATGAAACAATGAAAAACAGATTAACAGATGGTTTGCCTGAAGGTCAGCTGTAGGATGCAAAGCTAGCTGATCAGCTTTTGGAACATTTTACACTCATTACAGATGATTTGGATGAGAGTGATATTCTACCCGCATCAAATACAGTTCTGGTTTATAAATTACAGCATACACATTTTACAAATTTTTACAACGGGCGGTTTACAAATGAAAACTAGACACTTCGTGTGTGGAGCAATATATCAATTTTGAATTTGCTTGAACCTGCTGTGCTGAAGGGAATGGGTCCATAATACGCCACTAATTTGAGAACCAACCAAATATGCACATACACACATATCCATATATATATAGTCATATATGTAGTCCTATATATATATATATATATACTACTCGATAGATAAGTGTTTGCAGACTGTCTGTGAATTATGGCGCATACAGCTTGGAGAGGAACGATAAAACAATATCATGATGCAGATACGATCCATATAAAAGGAATTGGTCTTCAAGCCTCATCTACAACTGAAAGCTTTCAGTCTGGACTGATAAATGTTTACTTCACGACTTGTGACAGTCGTTTCTTACATTTTGAATGTATGGACCTGATTATCTGGTAGCTTCTTATCAATACGGGAGAGGTGCGCCAGCGACCTTCAGTTTGGCACTTACTAAGGGGTGGTGAGCATCAGTAAGGTCAACGTAAAATGTGAGATGGGAAATTTCCATCAGACAGATAACGCCACCACCCACACTGTGTGTCACTTCAATTGAAAATCACGATCAGCACAAAAACACATAAAATGAACTGTTCTGCGGACGGCTTACTAATTCTAACCGGTCTTCCGTAAAATGAATGTACTGATCACCAGCCAAGATCGGAAGCGTCTGTGCTTGTTACCAGTGCATTCTTGACTAGGTCAACAGATAAACCAACACAAATTTAACAGACTAGAGGAGGGTTTGGAATGCAAAACGACAACATAATCTGGTTAGTTCACGTTGGAAAGCGTTAAGGCCTACTAAGACTTAACTGTTCAAAAACACAATGACACAAACTGACTATTACATAACCGATGAAAAGTTTGTTCAGATTATTCACTGTGCTGCATACCAAGTTTTTGAGATCCTCCAGCTGTTTGCGGAGGGACAAAATATCGATTTTAAATTAGTACATACACTAGAAATCATACACAACAACGACATCCCCACCCCTCTCTCTTTTATTATGCCCCCGAAGTGGGAACAATTTTCTTCGCTGGCCACTAGCTTCTACATGACAATTTCGACACAACGAGATTAACGACCCGCAAAGACTACAGAGATGGCGTTGATACTGAAAGGTTTTCGAGCATCTAACAATAATGTACCTCAGGATTATGGATAGAACAGAATTCACAGGTGTCATTGACATCCACGCTAGGGAATGCGACAAAAACTACACGAAAATGAGGTATTATCTTTTAGCTGTAAGCAGTGTGTAAGTCATGCGAATTAAACATTAATTTGAGGTTGAGCATCACTCACATTTGATTGCAGCTGTCCCATTTCCATAAACTTTCCACTCGGCCTCTTTCGAACTGCAGAAGCACTAGACTCAAATTTCGCTCTCGTTAGAGCAGCTCGAGACACATTTATTGTCTGTTAACTCCAATCGATAGCCCCACGATTAGGACTGTTTGGCAGGTCGAAATCTCCTGTCTCCCCTATGGAGAAGATCGGGCAACCGGATCATTACTCGTAAGCGAAAGTGGTTGAGCGTTCAGATGTGATAAGTCAGTCGGGCTTAATGTGAGGTGAATGGGGCAGTGGTTAACATGGCTGCCTCAAGAAAACATGCCCGCATTTCTGGGCCAGGCCTTGGCAAGGATTACACTACTGAAGAGCTTGAACAAAAGTGAGACTCAGGTCCAGTGCTTCATTTTAAAATGGGTTGATTGAAAGGTTTATGCGAATGCGACAGCTGCGATCAATTGTGAGTGATGTTCAATTTGAAATTAACCAAATCCCCGACTACTGATCAGTAATCTAAAAGATCGCCTAGCAGGTTTAATGAGGTCGGAGATTTCGACCTGTCTAGGAAGTCCTAATCGCGGGGTTATCGATTGGAGTTAACAGACAGTAACTGTGTCTCCATTTCGAGACGATCGGGCAACCTGATCATTACTCACAAGCGAAAGTGGTTGAAAGTTCACATGATGATTCGATCGTGCTCAATTTGAGGTCAATGGCGCAATGGTAAACACGGTTGCCTCATGAACAGCGTGTCCGTGGTTCTAGTCCCGGCACTGGCGGTGATATGCACTACCGAAGAGCTCTAATGAACGCGAAGCTCGAGTTTAGTGCTTCTTGTCGAAAGCGGCCGACTAGAATCCTATAGGAATGGGACAGTTGTGATAAAATGTGAGTGATGTTCGACTTGAGAGTAACCACAACACCGACAACTCATCAGAAATAGCTAATTCTTCACCAGTCCTCTAAGCTTGTAGTTGATGCAAATCTTTAATGAAGGTTAGCAAATTACTAAAACTTCTGCAACTAAACCATCCACAATGTAACCTCAAAGGTATAAAGTAGGCACCAGACTACTCTAGTGGCCGTAATTCTAACTAACCACAATTTCCACTACTCAATCTTTTTTCAATATAATATTCCTGGAGAGATTCACTGGAAAATGAGTCACAACTACCTAGAACACACATTTCAGAGAACACCGGCAATTGATCATTTCCGCATGTCCAGCACTTGCGGAAGCTGTAGTATGCCAAGCCATCTTGGGCAGAATACTTGACTACGTCAAATCAGAAGTAACATGTGAAGTGGTCGGTATAGGAACTATTACAATGAAGGTATTCTACCTTTCTTTTTCCCGATTTGTCAAACACGAGGACCATCAAACCAACTCTTTAGAGGGGATTCAGTTTGGAACTGATCTTCTGAATGTTAGAATGTATTCGATCGCCTTCAACCTATGCTCATTGCAGATCTACTGACTCAGTGTAACCCCTTCTTAAACACTGGTGACTTCGGAATACAGTATTGGCACAGTCTTAACTCACCGATCTCCAGAAGCTTCCGAAAAGACAATAGTTTGCTCAACCAGAACGCCAAACGGGTCAATGAGAAATTACGGTCATGTCAAATGGGAAGCATCTACAGTTATATTCTCAGTGAACCAATTTTACAAGAATTTTTATGGACACCACTTTATCCTGTTGACCGATCTTAAACCGTAGCTTGCAGTGTTCAGGTCAGAGGAAGGGGTTTCGTTATACAGGGGAACCGCCTCCACAGTCAGACAACAGTGTTTATTTGTTATAATCTTATCATCGATTATCAGTCGACAATCTACACTGCACCCGCAGAAACTTAACATGATCAAATGATTCGCACATCACGGAGAGCTGGGATGTTGTGGTTGCGGCCATTACGGTGACTCAAGATGTGTACTGCATGACACCAGAAGCAGTCCATAACCTTCTTGTATCTATGACAGTAATCCAGCAGTTGACAGGAGAAGTGTCTGTGCTGCAGAATCTCTGACACCTTCGCAAAAGATAACCTTTGAAACCCTGTGATTGTAAGATGGAACAGTAATTCGGATGAAAAGATTATCTTCCTATCAGTAATACTATCATCTTACTTGGGGAATGTACGACCGAATGTACGACACGAGTTCTGCAGCTATCTCACTGTGACCGACGTGGTATCACTGTGACGAATGTATTGTCACGCGGTTATGTTTACCAGCCTGACATCGCAACATCTGTTCTACCTCTGTGCTGCCTGCCAGATCTCCAGTGAGAGCTGAGTTGCCGTCATAGCCAGTGCGTGGTCAACCGTGGATTCGCAAATATTTCGACTTAGCCGGAATACTGAACAATCAAAGCATTTGCCGACGTCAACATCACCTGACCGGAAAAGTGCCCGATGTTAACAACGTCGACAACATAGACCGTGCGGAAGGTGAGACAAGCCTTCGACCGTTTTCAGAGTATAGGAAACAGATGTTTCGGACAAATGATATCAATTTACCTCCGGCACATTCGTGGACTTCTGCAAACAAATTGGCATTGGTCACATTCGGTTACTGCCTTACCACCTGTGATCAAGTAATCAGGCCAGAAGGTCCATGAACAAATTCTAGCGGATCATTCGGAAGGTCAAAGAGAAGGAACATACAGCCGACGTCTGCGAGTATCCCTCACAGTCTCCAGGTGACCCTGAATCGATCGACTCGGGGATGGATATCATCATCTGATGTACTTAGGAGACGTAGACAATGAACACCGAATTATCTGTTGTACCATTCCCGCATTCCAAAGCCTCAAAGAAATTTCCTCAATGAATGACAGTCTACCGGGAGGTCAGTGGCTCGAAATCATATCTTTGAACTTGGTTACTCGGTACTGGCCAGGGAGTATTCCGAGACAGAAGTTACATGGACACCTGCCTGAAGTCGAATCCTTCGTTGGGCAGTGCATCATAGAACCAAAGGTGATCTGCATAACTAGATACGGCAAACATTCAGAACAAACGTCTCATACAAAAATATAGGATTGTGGCTGGAGAAGCTGTTGGGCAACGTCAAGTTTCAGGAGACATGCTACGGACGGAGCAATTGATTCTAAGCCTGCTGGCGTACAAATGCCAGCACTGTATAGCGTAGCACCTCACTGCACAGTCATTTCCACGTGTCGCTGCCTACAGTTCCTGCTGTATATTTGGTCTGTTTTTCGCAGTTTACTACTACTGATTAACTGGTCATGACCTTTATATTTCCGATACAACAGAATACAGCCACAGTCAAAGTTTTCGTTATGTGTGATCTTGAAACTATTGAATTTTCTAGCTCAGCAGCCCTTCCAATGTGAAGATAAGTATTGTCCAGCAGATGCCATCTAGTCTACCAGATGCAGTAGATAGAGTGGATAAAGTGGACAAGAGAGAACCTCAAGTTCGGTAAGCTGTCGTTTATTGTAGGAACTTGGTGGCCCCATAGGTTATCAGTTTACGACTTTCCATTATATACTTAACGAATTAAGGGAAGCAAGTGTAAAACCTAACGCCGACAAATATCAATGACCTAGTTTTTTTCCCAATCTACGCATAAATAGCGCGGTAGCATACTGAACATTGAAGTGTAACCAAAGGTACAGGAAGTGCTGAATTACAATAAACTCGGTTTTGGAATTTCATCTGTTGAATTGTTCGCAACAGATTCCAGCTCACGAATATTCTGCTTGCGTTTCATCACATGACGAAAGACACAGCACTGCCAAAACAAGTGAAAGAAAGTAGTAATCAGTGTTATTTAATATGGAACTATGGGTATGTATATAGTAAGCCGCAAGTGGTGATGTGACAGTCGGTGGAAGTAGCTGTCTTAGTATACTAGATTGAATGATGTTACTGAAACACTGGTTCTGTCCGGGCGATAAAAGGCTAACAATAAAACATAAAGTGTTATGTTCAAGGACAGTTTATTTACTTCTTATTTGCTCATAGGGCGACATTAATACAATTGCTGTGCTGCCTGTCTCAAACTTAGCGCACCGATCTATAAGGTTGGCAGTGTGTCCTCATTTTTCCGAATATGATGCGCGTAGTGCATGCACAAACGTATGCATCATCTTGTTGGTTCACTCTTCAGCCCCGGTACCAGTACGCACGAAAGTGCATAAGCAAGACATCATTTAAATAGTTGGGTACGTTCCAGTTGTGCTGACTCGATCGTTAAGACGCCACTTGTCTGGTCAGTCGTAACAAACAAGATCATCAAACTTCAGCCCTCACTCTCCGTGAGGTCATTATATCCACTCCCGATAAGCCATTGAACATAACCGGTGCAAACAAGGAGCTGTCAAATCATTTAATGATTGTTACATAGTGATAAACACGATTGAAGCTCCTGAAAATTGTGAATATATATGTGCCGTATGTGTGTATGTGTCCTTGCATCAGATGGATCTTGAATCTGGTGGCCAACGTTTACATCTTGGGACCACCACACAGATGAGATAAGTAGCAGGAATCTGCCTAGCAGACAGACGAACATAACCAGATGTCCACCAGATTCGTCAGTGTAACACGGTTACCCAACGTTTCAATCATCTAAAAATTACTTGGTTACTCTCAACAGACACAACCCCAGTGTAACCAGTATGTAGACATAGACCGTGCACACATGTTCGTTCAGCCACCGGTGGAGGGTAACCGAATGCAGTACAATGTAACAGATTCCCACGTACATAATTCGAATACATGCATATGGAGCTGTTTTTGAAGTTGGAATAACTTTGGTAGTAACCGAACTGGTTTTAAATTTCGGCCATTTGTAACCGCTTTTCGGCCTGGAATTTTGGGCGTTTAACTTGTATTTGGTATACACTAGAAACGTCGACAAAATGGGTGACACCGTTAACTGTTCTCGTTGGATTTGGAGTTATCTTAATGTCCATATCTTTGAAGCTTAACAGTCAATCACCATCAGGCTGCTTGCCTTGGCGTCAAGAACGGAAGTGTATTGTGTGGCGCAGGTCCACGTGTAAGAGGGCTTGATTTTGTCGTTGTCAGCAGTTGTCTTGTTTTCTGTTGGAAGCCCTTCTTAGAAGACCACAGGAGAACGTCCGAAACCACCGAACCTCTAACAGACTCCGGGCCACCTTCTCATATTCCTTGTGCGAATTTGCATCGAAAGCTCGATAACCCACCCATAATACCCATTCCAGACTAAAATCCTCATAGTTCACAACTCAGCAGTTGAAATTCTTAATGGTTTCTGTCAGCACGTCCATTTCTTTCCGTCCAAAACTGCATCCATCCTCGAGAAGGAAAACGATTCTCTTCCCTAGTTAGCGAAACTGTTCAGAGCGGTCGAGAAGTGATTAAGGCTAGTTTTACCCATCCGACAGTTGTGTTGCGCTGTGCCCATTAGTGACCCTAATTAATTTTTCCGGTGAACGTCCTTCTCCTTCTCATGATTCAGGAACGTTTTTTGGTTACTGCGCATCATATGAGTACTTTGTATTTTTCGCCTTGGTTGCACACGTTTTGAGGTGCAACAAAGCCGTTTTTTGCACGCGTCTTTTGGTTTACCTTGAGAGCAAATAGGAGGACAGTCGCGTTATTAGTCGGGACCGAGATTTTCGTGTTAAGTATTACCGGGACGAGAACCCGAATTCTGTCAAACGTTGCACTATATCGAGAACGGGCGAGCCTATTATTTTTGGAAGGTTGAGAACCGTTCAAAATGCTGACCGGGTTGAAATTGTTAGGATATATTATTCTAAGAGAACGGGCACTTTAAATACTATGGTACCGATAAACTAGCATTTGAAAATTAAAATAATAGTCAGTTCGTATTTATTAGAAAGAAATAATATCAGTTAAACCACAAAAATGACAACAGACACTTACTGTCAGTTATGACTAGTAACATCATAATTATCTCTATTAATAATCAACCCTTGGTAACACCGACATTATTGGTGATTATTTTTTCTTAGTAAAAACGATTGGCTCAATCAGTACCCAGCTGCGTTCAACTGCCGGCGATGATCTATTGCCCAATTGCACATAATCCGAAAATCACTGCTTACAACCACCAACCTATAAGCCTTAAGTTTCAATCAGATTACATTACCCAATGTTTGTGACTCATGTTGCCATCGCCCAGCCAGTAAACTGAATCAGTGTATGTTCGCTTGCGCACATGCACACATATACAGGAAGCGAATAGATTCAAGCTTAATTTTGAGTTGGACAATATTTGATCAAAGACTGAAGATCCAAACGCCTTTAACTGACTGAGTAAAATAAACTCCCATAGATTTCGCCGGTAGTGGTTTTCTTGTAGGGTCCGAATACAGAAACTGTGAAATCGTTAAATCTCAGAAGAGATGCAAATAGTGGAATAGTCATGGTTATTTATTTGAAACCGTTTGTTGCACATCGTATCTCCCAAGTACATTTCATTTCACTTCATCCGGTACGTACTGCAGTCTGCGGGTGTATATAGCAAAGTTAAGTTGACTTCGTGAAGCCAAACGGCAAAATCAATAACCTCCCAGACGCACAAACACGTCAGCGCACATCAATTGCCATGAGAATCTGGTACTGATAAACGAGTCAGTCTGTATACAGAGGGGTGACTTTTATTCGGTAGTTGCAACGGCCTCTCAGAGGTTATTTATTCGTGGAAGGTTAGCACCGTGGGGATAATTATTACTAATGTTACGAAACCGAAATTGCAGAATGTTGTAAAGGTGTAACAGTGAAGAAATTTCTGAATGAACCACATCGGTTGCAAATGTACATGGAGAATAGTCATACACTGGAAACTTTTGCTCCCACTGCAAATGGTCTTCAAGTGAAGATACATACGAGGCAAAAGTGTTCACTGAGCCAGTTTGTACAAAATAGTTCAACAACAATGCGCTGCTGATGCGGTTGTGCTTATCCTCAAAAATACCCTTGCCAGAACGAGAAATTCCATACAAGTGTGTTAAGTCAGTTAGGTTACGTCAATAAAGTGCTTTATACACTCAAGAGGTTATTATTAGACCTTTCTAAATATGCACATCTACAGCAGTGGAAGACAGTTAAATTTGTACCAAGGCTGCAAAAATATTATTACAGCTGTTGAACTCAGTGGCAGAATAAGGAAATTGGAAGTAATTATTAGAAGTTATGAAAAACATCTATCACTTAGGTTTTGAAATTAATTAAAAAAATGAGAAGTTTGGGCTCGTGCAGAAATCGAGCCAAATAAGAAATAGCAGAAGGATGATAGAACCGAGTACGTGAAAATAAATGTTTGTACAGAGATCTCGTAGACGATGTGGAAACACATTAAGGGAGATCCCAATACAAGTAGTGCATCTCTTCCGATAAGACTTTTGTGGAAAATTGTTCGCACATTTTGAACTGATAAGAAAAACAATAAAACTAACGGGTTGTTTATGGGGAGCGCCAGAACGATGGGACGAATGTTTATCGGTCTGATAAAAGTTAAAAGTTCTTTAACAACAAACCAAGGGAACCAACAAGTGAACAGTGCATGCACTGGGGAACCACACAAACCTCAACAAAACGAATAGCCAAGTGTTGGTGAATGGAGAGAGAAGTTAGCGCCGGACATACAACGAACGTCCCAGACTTTAGTGAAAACATCAGCAACACAGAGTGATCATTTTACGACAGATATTCAGGTAAAGCAGACAGGATAGAGACTGATTATTAATAGGAAGGAAAAGCATGCTTTGGAAAGTTTCCCATACTGATTCTTCTTTTTGGGCGAAAACAAAATACTCACACCTTCGGATGTGATAAGAGGTAAACTGTGAGACTCTGACCAACTTGCTAGCTCGTTTAAGCTGTGCAGCAGGGTGGGAAAAGAAAATACAGTTGGTTACCTGTTGCTCAACATAACATTATCTGTGTACTAGACTACGAATGTGTGATTTTTCCACCAGCATGGATGCAATACAGAGTGAAAATGAATGGGAGAGGATTTCGCCCTGTAGAATACCGGAGTCAGTGCTGATTGGTGATGGAGCCTGACCATCGATTTGCAAAGTAATCACATGAAGGCTCGACATTTGAAGTTTGACCTTCAAATTCTTTAAAAACTTCAAGTAAGTTCTTATTATCACCGTATGCAAAAGCATCACTGTGGTCTGAGACATGCGGACGGTTATTGAGTTTTCCTTGAGAGGTGATAAAACGGAATGAACAAGACAAACGAGATTACATGAAGTTGAGTGCGAGCGATGATAGGCAAACTGAGTAGAATCCATCATGTTCACCTGAGTCTCCATTTGAGCGAGAATCGGTTTTTAAAACTCCCATTGTTGCAGATGACATAAGAAGGAATTTAGTCGCAGATTTACTTGTCTGCCATAATTGGAAAGTTATGCAAAAAGTTATATCAAGTGGATAATCAGGTTGAGTGAATCATTGGTGGTGAGCTCTGCCTCAACCAAATGCAGTCGCCGATCACAAAACAAAATTTCTTCATCCTTGTTGAAAATCGTGAAGGACGATCCGTTGTGGACTAATATCGTGTACCGTTCACAGTGTTTTGTTTTAATGAAGTGACCAGTTTCCCTAGGTTTCACTTTCAGACTCGGTTTATCGCGATAATGACAGACAATGAGTTCTTTCTTGTAAGACTGAATTTTGGGGAGTTTGAACTGTTGGGATCTTTGAGACACTGACTGCACAGAGTTTAAGCCGAAAAGTGATTTAAAAATGGTGTGTTGACTAACGAGATTAAGAAACGGTCAGGCTTCCTGTACTCCCTTCACTTTTTGCATCCAGTATTTCAGTAATTCACCCGACCACATTCCGTCAGCCTGATTGATTTTTGAGTTGAAGGCGGGCTCACCATCGGCATCTTATAAGTTTCGAAAAATCATCTACACGCGGAATGGTCTTCCTAGAGGACATCACGATAATGTCGAGCAAGCATCTCTTTCGTTATTCAGGGCCATCAAGATTGTATTACATTCCATAACAAAAGTTAATCCTTCACACTTCCGTTACACTACATTATCCACCCTAAAAGAACTTGAACGTATTGGCACTTGTAGAAAAGTGGTCTTTTCCGCCGTTCGATGATTCCCGCAGGTGGAGAATCGAACTTTCCCTCCGAAAGTTTCTTGAACAGAAACTTAGCCGGAACACTGACTTTGATTTAGAAGAACTCTTTCAGGATTTGGTCTTCAGTCTGAGGGAAAATATATGCCTCCCTTGAGAGAAACGTATAAGTAGTATACAGTAGCTACATGACGCTACACAGCTGTGCGAGCAATTGCACAAGAACACATGTCGCGAAACATCCAGAGTTCATAACTGGAACATAACATTACGTGGTGTTTGACTTAATCCAATATATTTTAACAAACAACTTGATTTCAGATGGAGACAGTTGTTGTAAGCTTTCATGTGCAGTTTACTTCACTGAGTTCTTACTACTGGCTTGTGACAAGTGATCAACAAGGCCTAAATTAACATGAAAAGATCCGCCAGGATGCATGGTGTATTCAGGTGGAACACTGTGGTTAATTCGCCTCTGGCTCTAGCCTGTAGTGGACGCCTACATATCAACGAAGCATAACATGGGGTAACTGGCGCACAACCATCATCATGCTGACCCACTGGTACGTAAAAGCTAGTGTTGATCAACTATTCAATTAAACTAGATTTATTCATCTCCACGATGCCTAAGAAGTGATAGTTTCTGCAGACGTCCTCACTTTGTACAATCGATGTAAACTTGATGTACGTGGAATATGAGACAAATAATATTGGGAAATTATTCATTCCGGAAAAAATGACGGTTTCTAAGTTGATAATGCTGTCAAGGCAAGTCGTTACAGCCAGACGTATGGAAGCTAGATTGATAAAAAGTAGATAGGATGGAACTAAAAGAAGATGATGTCGATGTTATGACAGAAACTCCACTGAACGAATGTGGCCTATAGCTAAGGGTTGATGAAGGACTATTCATGTCGGACTGAACTGTGCCAGTGAGAGCCGAGTCCACTTTAGGCCGTCCTAGCAAAGGAACATTCTTAGTAACATATGCTAGGAGGAAAGATGTTAGCCAGATCATTTGCAAACCGAAGACAACTGTACTCCGTGAAAAGGTGAATTTTCAGTGAGACCATTCTGCAAGATGACTTCTTGGAACAAAGAAAATCACTACTAAATAAAGCCGAATACTGCGGAGGCAACTATAACGGAAAAACGGTTATCTCGCACGCTTAAGTGAAGAATACTTGAAGGTCAGTTAATACGCTGTTGGATGCTCTCTGAGTTATTTGCCCCGAGAAATGCAGATTAAATAACTTTTTCGACAAGATGTATAGAAATAAGTTGAGGGTGATAGAAAAATTAACCGAAGTGCCTAATATCACGGGTGAACGAACAAATTCAACAGACATTTATAAGCTTGACAGTTAATAAGTTAGCCAGTTCATTGTAAAATGCAATCACACTTGGTTGATAACTCTGTAATTCAAGTGAAGTCGGGTGAAATTTTAGCAGTAAACACCTCGAGGGGGAGTTTTCAGCTTACAGCAGGACTTCAATTTCAGGAGAGACAGAACAATTAACTCAAGAAGCCTGAACTGCATAATGGTGATTATATTCAGTAAAATTCGTGCAATCTTCATCAAACAGTCGTAGTCACTCTTAAATTGAGAAGAACATTGACTTAGTTTCATGGTTCAGTTAACAATAAGAAGCTAAGTTCGTGTGAAAACAAGCAATAAGTAAGTAAGTGAACAAACAAATACATAAGTAAGTAAACAATGAATAAAGTGAGCGGATACAATTCAACAGATTCGTTCAACACAGGTAAAGAATACCTTTCACTACCCTGATTTTACTACAATGTAGGTTTTAATTACCTTGTAGAAAGTATGTAACTGTTCGCATTGCACACTTACTTTGTTTCCTCTCCACTTCAACCCATCCGGCTGACAGAGCTCAAAAGAGATTCAAAACAGCGTTCTTCGTGATATGAACCATGACTCACTAGATCCACTCAACAGTTGAACAAAGATAGCCTGCGGGTGGGGTGGTATCGTTGGTAAACGACATATCCACATCTCGTTCATGCAGATGGGTAAAATCCACTGAAGTTCTGATACGTAAACGATTTAACTATGCAAACCATAGATGACATTCTTGATTAAAGATTTGCAACACGCAATTTTTATGATTTTAGTAAACTACAAGAGTTACAGAATTTGATCAAAAGCTTTGTGTATATCCCACGATCTGTTACCGTTTTGACCTGAGAAAGAAATCTGTGGATAATCTAAAGCTAATTACCAAGTGCATATTCCATGGTCAGGTCAAGCATGGGAATTTACCTGCACGGTTTGGGGTTATTCAATAATGGTGCCGTTGTGAAAGATTTTTGTTTGTTTGTTGGTTGTTGAATGTATTGCTCTTGTCCAAGGACAAATATGAATTTAAATCACATCTTGTGTCACTGTCTGAAAGACTAAACGTTATTTCTGTAAAGAACCTAATCCACGGCTAAGAGTGATCATGTAGAACACAGAAATTGTTATGTCAGGGTTCTGATTCCCTTTCTGGATTCAGCTTAGCCGAGGGGAAAATAATGTATTCTTAACATTAAAGAACATACAACTCATCGCAAGCATCCAGCAGATTTCGTTGCTCTCTTCGAAAACAGTTTCATCTTTGGTTTGTCACTTTCAGAATAGTTAGTTTTCTGAATCATGCACCAGGTTCGCGATAATTTACTCACCAGTTGTGAAAACAAGAAAGATGAGCAGACCTGCCTCACTGTTGTAACCAATGTGAGCTACCAAGTACGACTACTTGATTCTATTACCTCACTACAAAATAACTGGTACTTCAGTAATAGAAATATATACGTAGTTTATTCTAATTTCCCGGGTGAACTCCGTTTACATTTCCCACTTAAGCAAACACTACCGGCTGACCCACTCATAGAAATTTTACGTAATTATTTACACCGGGATTTTGTGTAAGAGGTTCAACCTTATTGGGCACAAGTACAGGTAAAAGTTATGAGAGCATCAGTACACTTTACTTTTATAAAACTGTTAGAATCCACAGGAAATTTCCAGAAAATTTAAGGAAATGTACAGTTACAACTTGTTCTGGTTAGGGTTTAGGCTACACCGTCATTTACTGGCAGCAGAAACATCACGTCTCTCGTGATTTCAAAACCGTTAACCACAGGACCAAGACTGCCATCAATGATTGAAGTAAGCAAAATCGTTTAAAGTACTGAGCAGTTTGCACTCTTTAAAATGCATCCACATATTTGAGGATAATTGACACTCCAAGCTTCCACGTCAAACTGCTAGTAAACAGCAGCAGCATTACTGAGCGGTTGTCGATAGGAATACGATTGCCTATTTATACATAGTAGTTTGACCGGGATTTGCATGAGCTCAGTTGTGTAGCCTCGTAAAAACGTAGACTAGAGATCAAATCCCTCTCATTGTTAAAATATGCAATATTACATAAACTGATAATCAGTCACAACTGAACGCCGCTGTCACATTCCGGCTGAAGTTTTAGTCAGCCCCTTTCGAAAAAAATAGTACGCTTGAGTATCACTCTTGTTACTGCTAGTCAATAACGCTAATCCTCGCCACGGTCTGGACAAGCAAACGTGATGAGTGTTCAGAAGTGATAGTTCAGTCGTATCTAGTTTGAAGTCAATAGCGCAGTGATCAACACGGTTACATAATGAAATTTTGGCAGGAGTTCTGATCCAAGCCCTGATAAGGATATGCACCACTGACGAGCTCTAGTGAGAGCTTAACTCGAGTCTGGTGCTTGTCTTCGAAGAGGGCTAGCTGGAAAGTTTTCTCACTACAAAGGCTGCTACCAAATGTGAATGATGTTCAATTTGTGTAAAACGAAATCTCCTAATACTCGTCAACGGTACACAAACTTGTGTAGTGCTCTTTAGCGAAAGATGCCAGGCTGAAAACTCAGTCCGAATGGGAACGCTGCGATCAGATGTGATGGTGTTCAATTTTAAGATACCATGTGCCTCGTATAATCCTTGCACTCCTTACTTACTGCCTTTTTGTGGAGGGTTAAGAAGGCAAAATGCAACATCCAGAGTTACTACTGAGTTGATAAGTCATTGTTCTATTGCCTATAGGAGTGGGTAACCTTGATTACAACCCAAGAATCATCGGGTTGATTACCGGCTGTATTCTGGAAGCGACTGAACCATGTGACCAACACCGGTTCGAACAAATCCATGCAGTGTGCTGAGTACGCACGATGACTGAACATCAGCCATAGGGTGCAGGAGCCTACGTACTGGTAATTAAACACCGTCACACAAGCGAAGACACAAGAACAACCTGGACGATCACTACTTGGACAGATCGACCTTCCAATCTTATCTATCTTTAAACTGTTGAGTAATTTTCATCGCGACAACACGTTGGACGAAGCGGCACCTCGGACGGACGGACGTCATTTAGAGGATTGACAAACCGGCCACCAGCAGCCAGCAAACAGTAGTTTTCATGTCTCCATGGTGCATCGTGGGTCAGGTTGCTTGAACATAAGCTTTGAGTCAGAAGACCTTAAGTAGACTGTCATCTTCGACATCAGAAACCTGGAAGTATCCAAGTCAAACACTAGCGTGTGCCGCTGGTGTAATCTACGCCTGACTGTCTAGTGCCACATGATGTGAGATATCCTGTTCAATCCGAAAGAACTGAAACAGCCAGGCCATGAAGAGGGAGGAAGCAAGTAAGCTCCAATGGATGTTTCACACTAATGTAAATTCGAGTCAAGGTGACTACCTTTTGTCGTCTACAGATAGAACAGAGAATGGTCTTTATCTTTTTGTTTACAGGGAAATGCAAATCCAATACAATAAACATGCACACCTGTTTTGAAGCAATATTTACGGGACAAGTAATCAACCACGTACAGGCCTTTGTTTTAAACAACGTAGTCGTACCTTGTGACATCATGCTAATCTACCGAATCGAGAATACCAGAGCAATACCAGTCCGAGTGATATTAAGCAGTCTCAATTTACTTGGAAAAACAGCACCCTTTTTATGTAGGAACAACAGAATTAATGGTTGTTGCTGGACGACAAGCGTTTTGCGTTTTGGTTGGCCAGTTCGTTGTTATGTTCCAAGATGTTGCATCGAGCAACTCAGTCGTTTGAATCTGATGTACATTCAAACAGCAGTTGATCGCCGTTGTTGACTGGTTGGTACCGACACACCACAATTTCGTCTGCAGTAGCTTGTGCGTGAGCTCTGATTGGTTGAATTTTCTACAAAAAGGAAACCGCTCCAGTCCAATCACATTACATCATGATCTCACTGAACTGAGATGTACAAACTAGAATACTTCTGGATGTTCTGTTGGAGAGTTTCATTGGAGACAAAACAGTATATGCTTGAGACCGGCGGAAAATTTTCTAGGAATTTAAACCGACTTTGTAAACAACTGACCATTCTTTATTGACAGCAC
>LUCH01004878.1:0-10439 GCA_013368495.1 Paragonimus heterotremus
ACTGTGGGAACTCTCCCACAAAGGTATCGCTCTAGATTCAACGAGTTACCCAATGACAATAATTCAGAACACCACGAACAGCGCAGTACTCTCAATATATTGCCACGACCGAGAAGCAAAATAATGTACAGCCAGCTAATGTCCTGCGTGCAACGCGCGGAACGGAAAAGTGAAGAATTTCTACGACAGCGGAAATAGGGGGTACAATTGGGCTAAACAAACATGCTTCATACGGAGGCGTCAAATTGTACAACAAAATAGCAACAAAAATGAAGATGTTCTAGGAGGTCGCTACACTACTTCTGCATAAGAAGACGTTATGGGAAACGATCCGGTTTACAGTGACTAACTATGACGCTACTCGGCACAGTTTTGTATTTTTCTGTTGAGTGGGAACAACGTGGTTTGTAGCCTTGCAAGCCATGACGTAGTGATCCTGGCTGTTATGAACAAGAACGAGCCAGTCGTGAAATCACGGTTGGACCAAAAACGTGAGGCTTGTGACATATTTACCTGGTCATTTCAGGTGTCATTTGGATTGTCAGCAGGTAGTCCCGAATATTGCAGTGCCATCACATTTTTTGTTTGTTTCTAGATCGAATAAGAACGTTTGAACCGTCAAACCAGTTACCTCCACCAACCGAGTCTGTTGCTTAAAGATGCAACTAGTTTTATAGCAAAGACCGGGGGAGATAAAACTTTGGTCACCAACAAGGCGCCTTACAAATCATCACGGTGTATGAAACAGGAAAGATTGATTGCTTTAGTTGTTGGTAAGCAATGGAGATTTTGGTTGAGGTGGATTGAACATAATTCATTATTGATCATAGCTCTCTCATCCCCATAGACCTTTCGATCAAGTACTTCTTCGAGAATCCGAGCACTAGTCACAAGCGAACAAGGCTGTAAGTTTGCGTGTAGTAGTTTGGCCATGCCCAATGTGGGGTCAGTTTCACAGTAAACGAAGTTCACATCCCAGTCGTGACAAAGATTTACATTACTGACAAGTTTTACTAAGAAGGAAACTCGAGTATAGCGCTTATTTTCCAAAGAGGCTGGTCAAGGGGTATGATAATATAACATCTGCGATCAGTTATGGGTGGTGTTCGCTTCTTATGGTTCGCCTCTGCTTATCAGTGTGTCACCACATATCATCATCAAACATAACACTGCTTCATTTGTTTGCGGCCATGTTCAACTGCTACATGGCGGAGAAAACAGGACTAACCAAGAGAAGAAGAAAGCGATGTGGCGCTTTTTTCACTTCACATCGTCATTCCCTGTCAAATGCAAAAACCACTAATATGTTACCTATTAAAATCAACTACCTACAGCCATATACTCAACACCAAGGTGCCTACATTTTGTAAACAATCAACCAAGCTGTAAGTAAAAGTAAGGCGTCATCAGCAAGACAGCTTCCTTATCACTTTCACTGCCCCGCGTCAATAACTGCACTCACTTTGCCACTGAGCCCGATTAACCGCTACCTCATCTAGGGTCTTTAGCCACCGACTATGTGGGTCGCGAGTACTCCAGGTTAGAAGACGAACCCGATCTACAATGGTCAACCTCTTCGTGAATGACTTCATGTGTCTACGCCGGGTCATCATCTATCCACCCCGCATCTTACCCTAGTCGGCCGCAGCGTCGGCAAAGAATGCTTGGTTTGGCAGACGACTAGATGACCGCTTGTGTACATGATCTAACCATCTAGGTCCGTGCAAATGTAAGGATTGAACAAAAGAACTCGTTTGACAACCAAGACAAAACATCCGCTTCCTAATCTCTTCCTTACTTACTCACTGGTGCAACCCGATGTGAACGACTTAACGTAGACATCGGTAGTCAACTACCTGAAGACGGCTTAGGTCTCCTACCCTGAGTGACCATTTTTCGCCACCGTAAAGTAATACAGCCCTCACTGTTGCCTTATATACGCGACCTTTAAGCATCCGAGTGATACTTCTCTATCGTCAGAGGTGTCCTAAATTAGTGGATACCGCCCTAGTCTTAAAGATGCAGGATTATATTTCATTTTCTACATGTTCACTGTTCTCACTGGTGCAGCTTCCTAAGTGCACAAACCGGCCAACAACCACCATGACTTCGTTGTATAACATGAAGTCTATGTGATCACGACAATCTTGCAGAAGCACTTTGAGGTTGCAAAGTGCATTCCAAAGTGTTTGGCCTTTGACGTTGTTTGTGCCGCTTGAAAAGCGTCAACCAATAACATCTTGTCAGCGTAATTGAGGTCAGTCAGTCTTTCCCCAGGTAGGAGGTCCACGTCGGCATCTTGTGAGTGTCTGAGACAGTCCACCACTTTTTTGTCTATGACAAAACCGAACAAAAATGATGGAAGAGGACAGCCTTGACGTACGGCGCTCATGGTGTTAAAACTGTCACACAGTTCACCGTAAACCCTAACCTGAGCTGAGATATAGGACCAAAGCGGCTACAGGATGTTCACATATTTGTTTGGTAGACTCCTGCGTTTAAGCGACTCTAAAAGTGTAGATCGATCCACCGAATCGAACGCACTTTTATAATCGAGAAATATGGCAATTGTTGGCCGGCGATATAGTTGACACTGCCCCAGAATTTGACGAAGAGTAAAAGTGTGATCTATACATCCCCGCCCAGGACAAAACCCTGCCTGTTCTTCCCTAATGTTCACCTCTCGAGCTGCAGTGAGTCGACGAAGTATATTGAATGCCAGAACCCTAGCTATTACTGGGGTCGGACTAATTCCCCTACGGTTTCCACAAGAGCCCCGGACAGTTCTTTTGAATATGGGAACTGTTATCGAGTGACTCCAGGACGCAGGGATGGTCTCAGTCATCCACACAAGTTGAAACAATTGAGTCAAGGCCCCTGCTAACTTATCTCTCAATCTTCTTTGAAAATTGCCGGCACGCAATCATTGGGGCCAACATCTCTATTACGTTTGTGTGCCGGAATTCATTTGCGAACCTCAGTTCTAGTGGATAGTTCTATATCTACTGACCGGAGATCTACAATGCAAGTTTGTGGCGATACCACAGTAGAAACAGCGGACCAGCTGTATCGGTCTTCAAAGTGTTCCGTCCACCGTTCTAACCTTCCGGACTTATTGTGGATGTGTATGCCATCTGCCTCGCTGATAACTTCACTGACAGACGGTCGCCTGGGACCAGAGTCACAGATCAGCCTAAGGAGTTTGTCGGTGTTCCTTGAGGCTAAAGCGCTTTCCACCTCCTTAACGTTCTTCATTAACCAAGCCTCATGATAGGATATCTTGTCAGCGGGAATGTTCTGTCTAACTCCCAACAACTCCGGGGACTCTTCTGAGATTCAGTGTTCGTTTAACCCACGAACTGCTGTGCAGCGTTTTACAGTTCTTGCTTCATGACTGACTTGTGAGATTTCGGTCCAGCATCTGCTAGGATTTTCGGAATGAGAACTGCCAAGCTGTCACTTTCTAGGCTAGTTTGCTACTTGTGTTTTATCGACAGCATGACCAGTTTCTCAGCAGCTAGTCGATGCTGTCGGTGGAGTTGTTGCCCGGCAGAAGTAAGATCGAAACGACATCATGCCAACGCGTCGTCTGAGTCAAAGTATGTGCTGCAGTAAGAACAACAGTCCTGAATGGAGCTCCGCCACCCATAACTAACATCTGTGCGATCTATCTGAGACCAGATGTGGTTCGGTATGATTCTGGGGCACCAGGATCAACAACGAAGTCCCCGATGTCTAAAACCACTGCTGGCTAGAATTAGCTTGCGTTCATCCCACAGTTGCAACAATCGCTCGCCATTGTCTATACGATGTGACACCATTCCGAATCTGTCACCTAGATAACACCCGGCCTCACCAAGGCTGTTGATCTGAGCGTTCATCCCTTCGTCTGTAGCAATTTTTTTCAGTTCAGACTACATTTCCCTGCCATTCTTAAAAAAGGGAGAGACCAGAGTTGGTCCAGGAACCTTGTTATACCTCAATAACATATGCTCCAGGGCCACCTGCTCCCGACGGAGGGCCGTCTAGAACGCGACAACCAGCCACTCGAGTCCCGTCATTCACATGGTCTGGCTGAGGCCAGCTGAACCGTTCCTCAAAATTTTTAGTCTATTTGTGGAGCCGGCGCGATTGACCGATGATGAGTGAACCACCTTTTTCACATATAGTCTCACTTACACCTACTTGACGACCATTACGACAATGAATCAGGGAAAAGAGCTTTATGCTATTCCCAGATGAAAATTAACTCCACCGATTGGTCGAACGGTATGGCCCCGTAAGATTGGTTATTACAGAGATAGCTACCGGTTGAATAGATACGAGGCCACATGGAGCACAACATTTTCTTCTTTGCTGCCGTTCAAAGGTGGCTGAGCAGCTGGGAACCACTAGGAAGCTCAATGTTGCCGTTAGGCATATATATCTTACTGTGTAGTTTTGGATGATTTGCACCTCAATTTCAAGCGTTCATCCATAGCTGAATGCTTAGTTGCCCGCTGATGCACAAGGAAATTTTAAGATGAGATTGAGGTTGTTATAGCCTCTCATTGACAGACTAATCAGGTATGCATTACTGATGTATTTCTCGTCCATGACTCGGACTTAGTGGTCCTGGCCTGGCACGCTCTGTATATTTTTCACACAATTGTGATTGATTAACCGCGCCAGTTTCATTCTCGCCAAACACATTAGATCACATCTTCAGATTTCTGTCCCATTTAGAATTCACTGTAACAACATAAGCCTGCATAGTTGCTTTGTGACCAGCCTACTAGTGAAACGGTTTTTTCTCTTCTTCATTGTGTTGGTAAGTACTGTTCACTTTTCTGTCTGTTCGCCCACAACAGTCAGACGATTGATTGTTGTTCACCGCGCTAATCATAGAGCTTCTCGCATTTGATCATTTCTTTCATTTTCTACGCAGAATGTCAACGGTTGACATTCATAATAGGGACTGTAGATCTGTGCCCCTCATGTGACAGAACGCTTGGGCTGTTTCATCTACTGAGCTAAACCAACGTGATTTTAAACATTTAGAATTGTTGTCTTTGCCGACAAAAATAGCTGACTAACCACGTTATATGGCACCAATTCTTTGTTCTCAGTTTACACTGTCACAAATGTAAATTGACGTTTTTGTGTTACTGTTACAGAAACAATGTTCTCCATCGTGACTTGAAAGCAGCCAATATTTTAATTGACAGAAACGGTGTGTTGAAAATAGCTGATTTTGGCCTGGCGCGTACCACCGTGGCTTCTATTCGACCGGACAGACCGACACGTTATACGACGCGTGTAGTTACGCTCTGGTACCGACCGCCGGAGATTCTCCTAAACGATCGTCACTACGGCAAGCCGGTCGACTTATGGGGCGCCGGGTGTATTATGGCCGAACTGTGGACGAAATATCCGATCATGCAGGTCTGGTTGTGCGTAGTTAAACCCAAGTGCTATGGTATGGTGCTGTGGTACACTTTTCTATTTCTTTGAATGTACTTTACAGTTCATTTATTGCTTGAGTGCCGTAACCACTTTTATCCGTAGGCCTATTCTCACATAAGAATTCACGAAGCATTCTCCTCTGAGACTTTCTGGGTTACTCCAAACTCAAGTCAAAGAGTGGCCATCAGGAGTGTGCCTTTTTCGCGAAACTTTAGGACTCACTAAGCATAATCCCATTCACACTGAATGTCCGTTGGTCAAGAATTGTTGAAATTATGAGTTAAAGGTCTGCTATATGTCCCACATTAAAAGGGTAAGCGTACTTTCGCTCCAGTTCCACTCGTTTAGCTATCTATCAGGTACAGTTCGCGTATATCGGCATGTGACCGAAGTATTTTCTTCCCGAGACACACACAACGCCATTTCATTGTTCGACTGATACGAACTACCAATTACCCCCCCCCCCGGACAGAATTTGGGCTTGTCATCTTCAGTCTTCGAAGACTTATGGTGATAGGTCAGCAAACAGCTCATACGTTCACTTTGGAGATTCTAGTTATTGATGTCTTTTTATTCTGTTGAAACACGGCTTCAGAGTTTTAGCGCGGTTATGCCCACTGGATTTCTGCCATTGAGTGTATAATCTGCACAGGTATGGAGATCCTGCAGTTCATACTACTGATCAAGCCAGTGTCTGAATTGCTCCTAGCGCGCACGCAAGGAATACTATATGTACTCGTCACAATAAAGACCATGCTAAGTGACAAATGTTGCTTGCTTGGGTATCCATCACCAACTGGCTACCCTGTCAGATTTAGAGGTATGGTTGGAATATCGAGAGACGCCAGTCGCGAACGCCGTATATATGTTATGTATCCTATGGACTGTAGTCCAGACGCTGTCAATGCTGAATTTCATCACCAGTTCATTCATTTCCAACACAGGCCTTGTGGTACACAGATATAATAATACCAGCTACGCACTTGAAAGCCTCATTTGCAGGCCAGATGCTAATGAACTTGACCGAGATTATCAGCACTTCTGCTCCTCGAACAAACATCGCGGACATTTGTTGCTGTCTTATGCTGATAATTGTTTGTTTCTTGTAAGTACTGATTTTCAACATTCTAGCCGTCAGTGCACCGCCTGGTGATTCTGCCACCAAATCAGTCATAAACGCGGATTGACTCTCATGTGCCAACTGCATATCTCGTTCCAAGGCTGTAAGTCAACTTACAGCACCTGTCTGGAATCCGTTGTGTATCAAATTTGTTCCTTTTTTTCGATGAGCGAATACTTTGTGGTCAACCATAAATAGTCTTGACTGGACCTTGGGAGTCACAAGAGCCCCTCGCCTATCAAATCACTCTTGTCTAGTTTGTAGTCTCCTCCTCTTTCGGGACGCTGAGAACATATCCAGCATGCTATGTATGATTGTGACAGTTCGTCCAGCTGTGCGATCGCTGGAACTTCTTGATCCTGACAAAACTATGCCATTCGGCAGCCAGGATAGTTTAGTTCACTAGTTCACTTAGTTGGAGCTCAGGACGTACCTAAGTGTCGTTAGGTCTAATAGATACAACATATTATTTAGATGGAACGAGCCTGTGATAACGGAAGAGACTTGGTGGCTTTCCCCTGTCGCCTTAACGATAAGTGAAAGGAAGCCGAGTGTGAACGAGACAACCTGCGAAGACAATGGCGAATCTACTCATTTATTCAACAACACGGAGGACACTGATCCAGCCTTTCTAATAGCGATCCAGTTGGTTACTGACGCCTTTGCCTATGCCTTCTGACGCCTGCGCCGGTTCATCTCTTGGCTTTTCTCCGCCCGCAGAAACAGAAACCCCACTTGATTCCAAGTCTTTGAAACACCACTAGGCATTCGGCTCGGACGGACTCCCTCCTGTTCCTTGTTTGGATGGATGCCCTACTATGGTCGAAGAGCTCACAGTTCTTCTGCGAAAACTCTAGGTCAATGAATCCGTTCTAACTAACTGGGACTTAGCAAACACCATTTTCATCTCAGCAAATGGCCCACGCTGTTCAAATGCACACCCTCGAGGGATTGTCTTAGTTCCTATTGCGTCACTGTTGCCTATAGCTACTATGCCTCTGTGACTAAATATAACGATCATGCAACATATCCGCTGGAAGCTAGCTGGATTTTGCCCCACCCATAGCTACATTGATCACGTCTTCAAATTCCGTCAGATGTTTGATTACCTTTATTTTTACGAAAGGTTGGCAATTATTTTGTTTGAGATCAAGATGCCTCAGTTTACACAGCTGTAGGCTGGAACTGTCTGTCAAGAGAGGGTATGCCCGAGATCTAGGTAGTCATGTTGAAGATAATCAGACCATGAACTGTGTTAGGACTTACGACAACTTATTATTGACTTTCATAATCTAAAATATGGTATGCCAAGACCGTCCAGTCTCTCTTTTCTTATTCACTTTTACAGTAGAAAAGATCGCGAAATACCATCTGAGGGATAGTGTAGTCATGTTCCTAGACACCAGCCTTCGAAACCTAAAGTGTGGAAACGACAGTGTTGTGGATTATCAAACCGGAATACCTCAACGCGGGGGGTGGTATTTCCAAAAGCCCACCGCGAGCGAATCGGGGACAGCGTGGGCGACCGAATGAGTCATCGCCCGACTGGATCGGATCAACAGGCGAGACATGGCAAGCAAAATAGGATAGACGACCAGATCGGGGGTGCGATTATCCCAACACTGGGAGGAATACCTCTACAGGATCGTAGAATATGGTCAAAGCTCGTAGTAGATAGATGACGGACAACACGAGCGACCGGACGAGCTATAGCTCAACGAGATCGGATCAACGGACGAGGAATGGCAGACGAAAACCGCCCGATAGAAGGCGCTGTTCACACACATAAACCGAGCAGAAGTGCACCTGACGTGTGAGCGGAAACCGGGGTGTTGTGGACTGGAATTCTGACTCATAAACGCGAGTGCGCGTAGCATGGCAATTAGCGAGTTGGACAATAAAGATTGCTTTATTGGACGCCTTTTCGCTACAATAGTTCTAATCTACGAGGGTTCAATGGGAGCCTAGAATGAACATGTAAGTCTCGGTTCTTCAGAGGCCACTTTGCGATCTCGTTGGGTTGCACAGTCTGGAATTGTTGGGTCACACACTCCGGACGCCAACTGGACGTTTTCCGCACCGGACATTGTATGCTGAGGTCACTAACAGTTGGGTAAAACCACATGATGGCCAAGCACCAACGTGGTCATTAAATATGAAAACCCTGATTGTTCTGTTAAGCAGACCGAGAAGGAATCGCTCACCCGGTTGGGGTCCTCGTAATGACTCAATTCATTGATTAGAAATGCTATCTGAAATGACAATGTGGTGCAATCAATCGCTTACTTACAGTCATCTTACTCATTAGTCTCCTTATTCCCGTGTTATCAGTTTTTATCCTTTTTGGTAAACTTTTCTTTCTTTCATTTATTCCATGTCATCATTAAGGTCGCCAGCGATCCGAGGTGCAATACCTTATGGCCAGGCTCGTGGTCCTTATGAATGAATGACTGCATATGTGATTCTGGGCTGGTTGATGGAGTAGTTAAAGCCTGGGTTGCGTTTGTCAGTGTTGTGGCACCAGCATAATCCTAGTCTGCCAATGAAAGACGGAGTGTATAATGTAGAGGTACGAAACCGGGCCCATTTGTACGGAGGATGTACATAGATTGATTGTTTTTAATCACTAGTGTTTCCGAAGTAATAGTGGCATTTGGTGGAAACACTGTGCCAGCAGTAGTGAAGTTTGTTGACGTGTATTGGGAACGGCACACTACAAACAACTCAGT
Organism: Paragonimus heterotremus; assembly: GCA_013368495.1. NCBI lineage: Eukaryota > Metazoa > Platyhelminthes > Trematoda > Plagiorchiida > Troglotrematidae > Paragonimus > Paragonimus heterotremus. The sequence continues at coordinate 9,295 of LUCH01004878.1, forward strand.
GTAAAAACGATTATTCTCGAGAATTTCCTTGATACGGACGAATGCCAGTTCACATCGTACCATGTTTGAGTAGTGGGTTCGACTAGAGCCGTTTATCTGGTGGCTGGCCTATGACTTGGACTTGAGGCATGAAGGCTTTGACGTGAAACTTCACTTGAACAAGTTATCCTCAGCTTCTTGGATGGGATCTACAAGATTGAAACCCATCAATTGATGACTCTCTACCAAAATGAGGAGTTGGAATCATTGACGTTCGTGTTTCAAATCGCTGTTTTGAGTACCTTAATTCCCTAGGGCTTTTTCCTATTCGACAATTGACTTTCGCTTCCTATTTGCTGGAACACGTTTGCCAGCTCTTGTAACTGCACTTGTGAAATGTATGACTGGCCCGGAATGACCGTAGAGCAACTGAGCCATTCACACAATACGAGGACCCATTTATATGTATATAGTCAATGCTCTCAGTGTCAACATGAATTAGCCGCACACGAGTTCGGCTTTTGATAGGTTCGCGTGTGTATGCCAAATTTGTTAGACGCATGTAAGTTATGCCTGCTATGTATATTTTTCGTTCCTGTTAACGAACAACAACAACCATCATCATCATGGACAGCAACAAACCAGTGGCTCATACTGATGCTTAACTGCTACACAACTACGAAGGAAAAAAATCTACATAGGAAGAGAAGAAAAAAGAAGGGAAGGGGACCTAGCTACTAAAAACAGCTATGTCTGTATTCAAACATACAACATCAAGGCGCCTACACTTTGCAAACAAACAACCAGGCTGTAAGTGAAAGTAAGGAGTCATCAGCAGGACAGCTTCCTTACGGCTTTCACTGCCCCGCGTCATTAAATGCACTCACCTCACAGACAACTCGGCCAAACAACAACAACATCCACGCTATTGAGCTCGGTTAGCCGCCATCTCACCTAAAATTTCAAGCCATCGACTCTGCGGGTCGCGAGGGCTCCAGCCCGGGAGACGAACCCGATCTACAGTAACTAACCCCTTCGTGAACGATTTCATTTGTCTACACCAGGTAATCATCTGCCCACCTCGCAACTTGCGCCAGTCGGCCGCAGCGTCGGCAAACAGTGCTCGGTGTGGCAAGCGACTAACTGGCCTTCTTAGTACATGACCT
>LUCH01004878.1:10888-24429 GCA_013368495.1 Paragonimus heterotremus
AGTTGTCAAACAGCAACACCTTATCCTCAGCATAATCAAGAACAATCAGCTTTCCACTAGGTAGGAGGTCCACACTGGCATCATTTGAATGACACAAACAGTCCTCCATTATTTCGTCCATGACGAAACTAAACAAAAATGGTGAAAGGAGACAGCCTTGACGAACGTCGCTCATGGTGCTGAAACTATCAGACAGCTTACCGTGAACCCTAACCTGAGCCGAAGTGCAGGAGTAAAGCGCCGACAATATGTTCACATACTTGGTCGGCACACCCCTGCGTTTGAGCGACCCTAAAAGTGTACATCGATCCACCGAATCGGAAGCACCTTTATAGTCGAGAAATATGGCAATTGTTGGCCGGCGGTATACATGACGCTGCTCCAAAATCCGACGAAGAGTAAAAATATCATCTATACATCCCCGGCCAGGACGAAACCCTGCCTGTTCTTCTCTAATGTTTAACTCCCGAACAGCAGTGAACCGACGAAGTATAATGGAGGCCAGAACCCTAGAAATGACTGGGGTGGGTGGTAGTGTACCAGAACTGGTACATTTTTAGGGAAAAGATACCAACCTTCTTCTAACCCCAAACCTGTAGAACCAGGAGACTGGTTTGTCAGACCTCTACCTGTTGGCCTGCCTGGAATGAGTGACTATCGGTGTGGTGACCACACCGTCCAGTTTACTCCAGTAGGTCGTCGAGATGCGCATGCCGTGACACCGCATCAAGGGGCAGTCTCGTTTTGACGAACAACCGCCGTCGTTTGCTACATCACCCGCCCTTCTTTTCAGAAACCTGTCATAGTGGCCTTCTGTCTGTTCTTTTCTTCAGCTTTGTTAGTGCATTGTATGGTGAGTACCTGATTTGTTTTTCTGTTTTCGACTTAGAATTTCTGTTTTCTTTTCTCGTCCTGTCTAGTCTCACATTGAACTGTCTCTTGCCTTATATTTTCACTATCTTTCTTCCTGGCTTAAGTCTTACTGTTGAAATCTTTATTTCTTGCTTCCGAGAGATTGGTTTTTACTTTCCTGTTGATCGACCATCTGGCTAACCAGCATTGGCCAGGTGGACCAAAAGGCCTCCACTCCAACGCTTCTTGGTCTTATTCTTTTGGACTGAATATTTAGTGTGTGTGAGTGGATTTGCAAGTGGTTCAGTGCAAGCCACTTGTGATTGTTACGTGCAGGCGTCCTTGGCCTTGGTCACTGTGACAGACTAAATAGAAACGGATGTCACTAACCTTGTGAAGCCACATGATTTATGGTCAATTCTGAACAGAATCACACATCCATATGCAAGAGAGCTGTTGCTGTTCATCAGTACCAGTGATAATGTAAGGTCTTTTGCCACTAATTTAACTAGGTTCGGGCAGCCTAATGATAACATTCATTCAATGTTGGGTCTTGTAAAACGCATAACAGCCCAACTTTTAACGAACGACCATGCATCTAATCTTGATCCGGCAAAGTTGATCGCCCTGTTTGCAAAATTGACTTACTATGACCTCAGCAGGCATTCAGCTAGATGGATACGGTGTACGGCAGGTGTATGGCAGTGAGCTGTATTTTCCCGACAACATTTGGGACTTGTTGCTGTTGGTTTGCGCCTTACAACAACCACTGTGCGAAAAGAACAAATGCTTGTGTCGGGCTTGTACCTACTCAGAGGGACTTAAAGCTACGCCCGTCGGGAATGTGAAACCATACTTTTTTCCCCCAAGAATCTGTGAACGTAAGGGTTATTGGGTTAGATTTAATTTTCGAGTCATTTGCTGTATGTTGCGCGTCTGGTGAAAGTGGCGCCGAGTTCATTCCAGTTGTTTTGTTGGGGGATGTGTGTATTGCAGTGTTCACGCGGAATGGGTAAATGGGAATGCTTGGCTGTAGACCATTGGTCTCACAAAGAATCAAATGTGTTTCGGCGGCATCATCTGTTTGTCATTTGTCAAGTAGAAACAAATTTTGTTGCTCTGATGATGGACTTGTGAAGTCAATGTCAAGTTCTATTACGGATAAGCTGTATGGCAGATTTGATAAATTCATTATCACTGTAAAACCCATGAACCTGACCAGAAGTTACTGTGGCTCGGGCCGCCACTTACCTCAACAGTGACATAGAATATCCTGAAAGAACGTAGGTTACTGAAAATGTTAAAAAAACAAATAAAAGACTAGGTGGAAGAACTAGGAATGGTGTGAATGCTGGTACGCCGTTTATTACGGTACACTGACATCTAGGATAGTGTTTCTAACCAACGATTTGCGTGATGACGAGAACCCTAATCAGGCTGACGACATATACCCACTTTGCTCAGTAGAACAGTCAGGGTCTTCATATTTCGTAACCACGTTGTTAGTTGACCGCCACGCGGTTTCACCCAACGACTGGTCGTCTCAGTATATAATGCCCGATAAGTTAAACACTCAGCTGGCAGCTGAGTATATGATTCAACCATCACAGGCTGTGCAACGCGTTTAGTTGACCAGTTGATCGTGCATCCCGAACGTTTTGGAATACGCGCCGATGAACGGCCGTATTGGTCACGCGATCAGTCGGTTGGTATCTTCGTTGCGAACAAACCACGCTTCCGAACCGTAGAACAAAACATAACGCACACAAGTGTTATATACTCTTCCTTTCAGTGACGACCGAACGTCTTTTCGACGTCACAGGTGAGACAAATTGGCAAAAGCAACGCGGGCTTTTGCTATTCTCGCAGATATCTTATCTGCAATACTACAGGCTGATGAGATAGTGCTACCCAAGTATGTGACAGTGTCCACAGTCTCAGGTGGTTTGCTCGCAGTAAAGAAGGTAAAAATAGGAATGCCTCAGTCTTGAAGTAGTACTTTGGAGGTACGAGACGCATCCCATGCAAACTAGCCCGGTCCTCCATTTTGCTCAGTATAGTCTGCACGTTTTCGGCAGGGGGGATATGTAAGACGATATCATCCACATCCTGCACGTCGGTCAACCTAGCGCCAGAAGGAAGCTCAACATCAAGCCCACTGGATTTCTGAAGCTCATCTCCCAGAATGTCGTACACGACAAAATTGAAGAAGATCGGCGTGTTCGGATACCCTTGACGAACAGCACTACAAGTGATGAACGCCCGAGACAATTGTCCATAAACCCTTACCCTGCTTGCAGATCGGGAATGCAATGATCTCAACAGACCCACGTATTTCACACGAACTCCCTTGCGATCAACCGAATTAAAAGCGGCTTTTAGTTCTCAACATATCACGACCGTCGGCCGCCCGTAGGAGTACCGATGCTCCGGGATCCGTCGCAAGTTAAAAATGTGAACAACCCACCCACAGTCGCACCGGAATCTTATCTGTTCTTCGCGTACCTGACTTCTTCTGGGCTCAGTGAGCCGACGTAAAATGAGGTCGGTGAGTAAATTGGATGAAGCAGACACTAGATTGATGTCTATGTTTATCATGGACTTCGAACTTTCTTTTTGAAAACGGAACTGCTGTTTGTGAGCACCAACCTTGATGTACCTCCTCGGTTTCCAAAACCGTCGGAATAAATTTCGTCAGTTCTGATAACATCCTTGAAAGAGGACAGAAGAGATTCGGTCCAGGAGACTCGTTAAGCCTCAATAACTTAAGCTTCAGAGCCACTTCTGCTTCTGACGAAAAGCAGTCTGGAACACGACAATCGATCCCTCGAGTCCCGCCGTCCACGTCGCCTGCTTGACACCAGCTGAACTTTTCCTTAAAACGTCCAGTCTACTTCTCAAGCTGGTTCGACTGACTGATGATTGATGAACTGTCTTCCTCACATATAGTCTCACCTACACCGACCTGAAGACCATGGATCAGGGAAAGAACCTTTCTGCTATTCCCAGATAAAGACTGGTTCCATTTCCGACTGTCCAACGAAATGGTGCTCACGGTCTTTGTGCAAGCTTTCGGTCAGTTCGCGATGAAGTTCTCGACGGTCATCATCGTATATTCAGAGCCAGATGGAATCGAGCGACATTTGTTCATGAGGTTTATCGACGTGACAGAAATCCGACCCCGTCGCAACTCCACGGCTCTTTCGGAACATACCTCTTCACAGCGAGCCTTTGTAGCTGCTGCGGTGTTTTCTCAGTGTTCGTTAAGTTCCTTTACCTGACTCGAACTGGGCAGTTTGTTCATCATTGCTTCCTAGCAAGCCTTCTTTACACTTTCCTCACTCGAATGCTAATTAAGTATCATGCATTTACAAGTGTACGAACTCTGAGCAAATGACAGAACAGAACGGGTGCTCGCAACAGCATGATCCGAGTCTAGTTGGTTGCTTCAGAATTCGTGACAGTCTTTAACAGAGTGACGCCACCCGTAACTGACTGCTGTATAGTCGAGTTGTAATCATGGCTGCGAAGCACAGGCAGGTCTCCATGTAACACTGCCTCTTGGTGTGTTGCAATGCGGTGCTCGAAATATAAGTGATGAAATGTGCACAGCTGTATCAGTCTTTCGCAGCCGCTTTTCCTTTGGAGAAAGGTGACCAAGCTGAGTGATAAAATCACTGGCTAGTGTGAGCAAGCCAGAGAGCCTAATCTGCTTTGAAAAGTCAACGAAGCCGTTTTGGAACTCATCTTTGGTATCAACCAAACAGCTGTCTGTTGCAGCGTACGCCGATATAATGAATACGCAACTCTTCCGGTTTGCGTTGACAGACTTCAACCGGTATCTTGAATCTGACAGCATATAAGCGACTGGTCACTGGGATCCCATCAAGCAAACATTGCTCTGCTGTGAAACTCAGTGTGATTCCCACTTCAACTAGACTACGAGATACAGCTTCGGCGTTACCGGAGACCTTAAGAGAGAAGCGCTTGGATCGACAGTTATCAATCAAACGTCTACACGGTGTCCTCAAATGTCTCTGTCAAGGTTGCTTCAGTGTCTGAACGCAACAATCAAAGGAAACTTGCCACACCATGTTGGCAATACGGTGGATGGCATTATGTCCGACATTGTCCATTCAAACAGCACCGATGCACCCATTGCTCTCGGCGGGGCCACAAAGAAGACCATTGCCCTTTTCAAGAGTCGCCAGCACTTGCTCAATTAGAACTCCCGCAAGCCACACAAGCCCCGCTCCTCAAGAGCGCAGGTGGTTCTCGTAGCAAGAAATGATGACCACTTGACGCGCAGGAAGTACGTGTCCGTCTCCATCAACGGCAAGTCCTTCAGACTACAGCTCGATACAGCACCCGACATTACCCTAACCTCTGATCGCACGTGACACCTGATTGGAAAACCCAAAATACGTCTGACATCTCAACTTACTCGAAGCGCTACTGGTAATCGATTGCCCATCATTGGCGAATTCCACTGTACTGCAGCCCTTAACGGATCACCAATCAGGGGTACCTGCTACGTGACCCGCAATCCTGGCCTGGACCTCCTTGGATTGGACTGGATCGACAGACTGCATTTATTTGACAGACCATCACTCCAAATCTGCAACCGCACTTAAGCCCAGCAGAAGCCCACGATGGCTCCAGACGTCCACCATCAATCCACAAACGCTCTCCAGCAGATACACTCTGATGTGTCCAAGGAACTCGGCTGCTGCATCAGAATGAAGGCAATCTTATCCCTTCGTCCTAGAACAAAGCCGGTATTTCGATCCAAACGTCCAGTACCCTACGGTGCGCTGCCAACTGTTGATCAAGAACTTGAACGTCTTTAGAAAGCTTCGGGGATTGAACCGGTGGACTATTCAGCGTGAGCGGCCCCTATCTTCGTGGTCAAGAAGGTAAATGGAACAGTACGACTCTGTGCAGACTACTCCACAGATCTAAATAACGCTCTCGGGACGCATCAGTATCCCTTATCCATACCGTAGGATCTCTTCACGAAGCTGAATGGCGGGAAGTGTTTCTCGAAGCTCGACCTGGCCGAGGCTTATTTACAATTACCTATCGCCGAAAAGTCCAAAGATTTGTTAACAATTAATACCCACAAGGGACTTTATCGATTCAATCGTTTGCTATTTGGCATAAAGACTGCCAGCTATCTTCCAACAAGTGATGGATACGATGCTCATGGATATTCCCGGTGCGGCTGCCTACCTAGGCGACATTACAGTCATGGATCACAACGCAAATGATCTGGAACAGAAGCTGGACCAAACTCTTACTCGTTCGAGTGAATATGGCTTCCGACTTCGCGCCGAAAAATGCAAGTTTTGAATGTCCAGCATCAAATACCTTGGATTCATTGCGGACAAAGATGGCCGACGACCTGACCCAGCCAACGTAGAAGCCAAACAGAGGATGCCGTCTCCAACGGATGTGTCAACTCCACGGTCTTTTCTGGAATTGGTCAGCCGCTACACTTCCTTCCTCCCGGAACTCCATCGAATCCGAACACCAATGAACCGTTTGCACATTAAGACTGCCAAGTGGGAGTGGCCAAGAAAATGTCAGCAATTCTTTGGTCGCGTCAAAGCCCTACTAACTTCAGACCTCCTGCATACGCACTACGATCCGACGCTACCACTTGTGGCCGCAGATGCATCCAACTGTGGAATCAGTGCTGTGATATCACATACATCTCCAGATGGAAAAGAAAAGGCAATCGCGCATGCAGCGAGGTCGCTTACACCCCCTGAGTGAAACTACAATCAGGTCGAGAAGGATGTCCTCGCAATAATCTTAGCGGTGAGAAAGTTTCACAAAATGTTGCACGGACGACATTTTTCGCCGTTGACGGATCACAAGCCGTTGCTTGCAGTGTTTAGCTCAAAGCAAGGAATCCCGGTTTATATGGCCAGTCGCTTGCAAAGATGGGCAACAATGCTTCTTGCCTATGACTTCACGACACAGTACCGTTCCACGACCAGCTTCGGTCAAGCTGACGCCTTATTCAGACTCATCGGATCACCAGCACCGAAAGAAGACACAGTAATCGCAGTGGTCAATATTGGACCTGATGTACATCTCATCCTCAGCGAGGCTGCCCGAGCACTTCCAGTGACAGCAGAGTTGATCAAGGAGGCTACCAAACTGGACCCAATTTTGAGATAAGTAATGATGTTCATCCACACAACTTGGCCATACGCAGACCTCAGTGGCGAGTTACGGGAATACTTTCGCCGCTGAGTAGCGCTTACGATCGTGGATGGATGCGTCATATTTGCCGATAGAGTAGCAGTCCCGGAAGCTATCCAACGACAGGTGCTCAAGCAATTCCACAATTGGCACTCAGAGATCAACCGAATGAGGTCACTGGCGCGCAGTTTTGTCTACTAACCACGAATAAACAAACAAATCGAGAAACTGACAAAAATGCACATCGTTTTGTTTGGCTGCGGAAAACCCCGTGAAGTGTGATCTGCACACCTGGGTTTTGCCGGACTACTCAATGGACGAACGTATCTGGTTATCGTCGACACCTACACCAAGTGGTTGGACGTTCACATCCTGCGACAGCAAATACGGGTAACACTATGCAGAAGATATCGGAGCTCTTCAGCTGCTTCGGACTGCCAGAGACGTTATTCACAGACAACGGATCTCAGTTAACCTATTCCATCTTTGAAAACTGCTGCCGAAGGCTAGGGATCCAACATATGCGATCTCCAGTCTACCATCCCTAGTCGAACGGACATGCTGAAAGGTTTGTCGACACTTTGAAGCGAGCGTTGTTGAAGGCCAGAGGAGAAGGTTCCCCAACTCATGTTTTACAGATCTTCTTGATCAATTACCGAACAACCCCAAATCCGAACGTCCTAGATGGCAAGTCGCCGGCAGAATGCATGTTTAATTGAAAACTGGGGACTGTCTTTGATATCATGGTCCCGCATTCAAACAGAAGTGGAGGACGCAGTGTAGGGGTGGAAAGACAGTACAATCAAAGACACGAAGCTCGTGCATGGTATTTCACGATCGGCGAGCCGGTTCGTGTACGCATGTTTCATGGACCGCCGAACTGGAAGAGGAATAATCGTCTAACGGAGAGTATCAGTCTTCTATGGAGTGAAAGTCGGCGAAGCGACATGTGTGCGGCACGAAAACCAGATTCGCCGGAACCGGAGAGATGTACTGTGCGACCAGGTAAGACCAACCACGCAACTCGGTATACTGCAAGACTCTTTCGACTTGAAGAAAGAATGACCCACTGGAACCGAACATTCGTCAGAACCGACGTTACAGTTCCAAGGTGCTGAGCACAAGTACCCCTTGATGGACGAAAAGATGCAGTAAATCGGTCAAAACCATTCAAGTCGATCCTCGGAAGCAGTCCTGTGAGTGAACCCAACAATCTTCAGGGGAGGTGTTAAGGAGTCCATTTTTTCGTCCAAAACCGCCTCCGTCCTCGAGGAAAACGATCAATCCAATCAGAATTAGCGGAAATGTCCGGAACGGTCGGGAGGTTACCTTGGTTATTTTTTTTTACCCGTCTGACCTTTATTCCTTTATGTTCATTGGTGACTTAGTGACCCTAACTATTTTTTTCGGTAACTGTCCTTCTATTTTCTGATTCAAGAATGCTTTTGGTCACTACGCACCATATAAATACTTTATATTCTTCGCCTTTTCGCACACGTTTTGGAGCCGAACAAAGCCGTTTTTTTGCACACGTCTTTTGGCTTGTCTTGGGAGCAAATACAGGGACAGTCACGGTAGTTTTCGGGACCGAGATTTTCTGTGTTAATTGTTCATCATCATCATCATAACAGCCATGAGCCTGACCAAAAGGTACTGTGGCTTGGGCCGCCGCCGGGAAAAGAATTCGATTTTTGTCAAGCGCACCACCATATCGAGGACGAACCAGCATATCCTTTCGAGAGTTTACAACAGGCAAAAAAGAAGGGAGTCTAATACATAAAACTCCTCAATGTTTGCTTTCTATCGATCAAGCTTGGCCGTGCCTATATCTTGTGTGCAACATGCAATTTCATTTACTTATAGCTCGGTTATTTGTTTGTGAAATGTAGGCACCTTGATATTGAACGACTGAATATAGATGTAGCTGTTTTACTGGTTACGTCCTTTCCATTCTTTTTTCCTTCTTTCTTCCTGCACAGAGTTTGCTTTTTACTTCATGGTTGTATAGGAGTTAAACATCAGTAAAAACCCACTAGTGTATTGCTTTCCATGATGATGATGCTGGTGAATCTCACTCACGTACTTGTGCACTATGCGATGATGGTTTGCTTTCCTCATTGTCAATCATCTTTCGTTTCTGGATGATTGAGAATTGGAACTGTTTTCACTGAATCCATAACCTCTTCTGTCAGACGTTTGGTGAATCACAAGGACCATATCATGAGGTTTAGACGGCATCTTTATTTGGTGGCTTAGTACTGATTCCTTTCATGTACCTTGGTCAGGAGTTTCTACATCCGAGTTCACGCATGAAGACTGTGGGCTGAGCAAAGCTTACCTATCGTGGTAAACGGTGAAGTTTTATTCATGCCACTCAACGTCACTATCTGAATTTGTTCATTTCTGCTGCACAAAACCCTAAAGTGTGCATCTGGAGAATCATCAGAACCTGAGACAAATTTCTGGTAGCAAGCTACTTATCGTGGAAAGATCAGGTGACTAGTTTACGTAAACCCGGAAAAACGCTTACTGACTATAATGTATTTTTAGTCAATGGTCGGAACTTCGGTCGTTGTAAATTGAACACCGCTTACGTTTGATCGCAGCTCTCGCATTCAAATAGACCCTTATACAAACCTCTTTCGGATGACAACATTAAACCCAAATTGTCTTGTGAGAACGTCGACTGGAGTTCAAGTGCCGGCCATGGGCAGAATACGCATATTATGTTGACTAAGCGTTCGGATTGTCCTGCGCGAGGCTCCTCTCTTCGAAATTCAGTAAGTTACTTCGAAACTGGGTCTTTGTCATTGCAAGCATTCTTTGGTTAACCTACCAAGATTGCTCTATCCCATCTGCTTGAACTGTTGCTGCTGGGGTATTCGCTAGATAGCAGAGGCACTATGTTAATTGTGCCTAGTCTTCATTGTTTTTTGATGCTTAGACTTTTTATTACATTTGTACCTATTTATTGCACTGCTGTTAAGGCCAGATCAGCGGCGGTCCGGGTGGTAGTACACGGGGTACGGTGTGAGGCTGAAAAGGATGATGATACACAGTTTACATGTTTTTCCATATGTTACTCATCGCGTTAATTTGCCGACTGAAAATTGTGTCACTATGTTTAAGGTTACCGTTTTATGAATAATTATTTGAACAGAGGAATCTGAGGTAGCATGTTATTAACGTCTCCGCGCGTCCAATCCTCTCTTGTCTAAGTTAAATCGACTTAACAATATCCAATTCACACGACCTGATATGTTATACAGCAGTCTACGTTTTGCCTTTTAAACTAGATATACGCATCATCTGTGATTAGAAGTAGACCATCTCCAGTTTAGAGATGAATGGGGTGCACTTAATAAAATCCTAATGTCTAAACCCCACTTTACAAACAAACGACTCAGTTACACGCAAAACAGGGTGGCATTTACAAGACGCTTCCGTGCAGCTTTCGCTGTGTCTAGCAAAAATAGCATCCGCGTCACTAAGTTTCGTTGGTCGCCATCTCTCCTAACGTTTGTAGCCATTGACAGTGAGTCACGTGGTCTACAGATTGAAAGGTGAGTGCGATCTATAGTAGCTAACATACTGATTGTAAACTACCTATTCTAAGCCATTGCTCTTTTCACTTCATATCTTAAGCCATTGGCTCTGGTGTTGACAAGGAGTGCTTAGCTTGCCGGATAATTAAGACGTGTTTCAATGATTTTAATTGTTACATTCCTAACAATTGATCTTTCTAGTCGTTTAATGTTCACTAACAAACCCAGGGCATCCTTTCAAATGTAGTTTCCAGGTATTCATTTAACTAAGTGATGTGTGGCGTGCGGTGTATTTTGGCTTACAAAGGGTTTGCCTTAAAGTTGCCTAGTGCTGTGCTGTTGTTATAATCAATCATCTTCGATGTGTGATTCGCCGAATAATATGACGAAATTCGTTCGCTTCATTTGCTTGTTCTATTTATTCATGGGAGTCGGGTATGTTACGAATTATTATTGTCGTTTTTCCAGGGTGATAACGAACTTAATCAACTCAATTTGATAATCAATCTTTGTGGTTCCATCACACCTGAAGTTTGGCCCGGTGTCCAACGACTAGAAAGCTTTCGTGAAGCCCGACTTCCCCAGGACATCAAGCGACACGTGCGCGAGAAACTCACGCCTAAAATACCCTCTCTCGCAGCCGTCGATTTGATTGACCAATTGCTCGTCCTAGACCCGAGCAAGCGTTTGGATGCAGAGCAAGCCTTATCGCACGACTATTTTTATGAAGATCCTTCACCTGGAGACCTTCGTTCGTTTTCAAAATCTGGCACTTCTTATTTGGAATTCTTGTCTTCAACGAACAATCCTCGTGGGCGTATTCCTCCAGGAATGATAAACCGACCAGTTGGCACACGCGGTCCTGTGCAGCAGATGAATTTCATTGGAGCTCCAAACATGGGCCATCCAAATAGGAGACCACCAATGCCAGATGATAATCTCTACTATGACCGAGTATTTTGATTCCCTTTGTAGCTTTTCGCCCTCAACCCCTTTCTCAGTGGTTCTGTACATATTACTGGTCATGTGACGCGTTGTATTTCCCCGAGTGTTGTAATAACATGTTTCTACATCATTTTCATTGTTTAGTTATTTTGTTGAAACCCTATATTTTTATCCATATTTATCCCTACCAATCAAACGGCCCAAGTGATATCGAAGTCATCGATTATCTCATTAGTGTGAATCACTTAAGACTTCCTGTCACTTCTGTGACACGAACGATTGACGTTGTGGATGTTGACGAGCGTGATTTGAGTGACAAACATTATTGTGATGCTCGGCAGCCAAACATTGGTGAACGTCTTACAGCGTTACTTTGACGATAACCTGTATGCAATGATTTGCGGCTGTCGGTTTATCCTCTGGCACCATATGAAGCGAAAAAGCGCGGTTGTCTTCAAAGCTGTATTGTTAATAACAGACCATGGGGATATAGAGGACATGCAGTACTGGCATGGTTTATCGGTGGCGTGAGTTGTAACCCAATCGTCCATCGCAAGAACACTGTTTAAAATGAAGCAACCAAAGAGCATCTAACCTATGTTCAACTCAGTATGCAATGTCACGGACGACGCTAGTGTATTGTAGATACCGGAAACACGGAGGTGGGTGTGCATATATCATCCCTCTACAAAGGTAAGCAAAGTATATGTTCGGCCTTCCCTGCAGTTCGATAGATTTTCTCTTCTTTTTAGATGTAGCCAAATCGGCTGAACCACAAACTCCGTGCCTGTCAGAGAGTATTGACATCTGTTCTAGCAGTTTCCTCATGAGTGTGCTACGGCTGTCAACCACTGGGTTTCTGTGTCATTTCTAGAGCTTGTCGTCTGCTGGAATATTTCATCCGGCAGAGAATGCAACCCTACTCACAGAAGTACACTTGTGATGTTAAGAAATAGCCTGGAGGATCATAAGACCCGGAACTAACTGGACATCCGGAAAGCTTTTTGATCCCATCCAAGCTGTAGGCAGCGAGAAACAAAATGGTAAACATCGAACGAATTCGCGCCGTACAGCGACGCTTAGGTCTCTAGGCGGAGCGCCTCAAAAAAAATTCGGTCGGTCACCACCGTCGTTAGTCGTGCTCCTTGACGTCTTCAGTGCTCACTTGGTTGTGTTTCCCTGCTAATCGAGTCCGACCTTTTTGAAGTGTAGTTAGCTGATCACCAAAAGGCATCCTATGTAACTGATCTTCCTCCGGGTCGTTCCCGAGGACTGGTCCCAGTCGGGTTCTATGAAGCTCTCAGTCAACGAAATCGTTTGAAGTGACGCGTTTTTATTGGATCGTCAACTTGGTTATACGCTCAGTCGCTTGACCCAAAACAGAGAAATCAGAAGAGACGCGGCTGCACTGTTTCGTTAGAAGATGCGCCTACTAACACTTCCACTTTGAGCTCGTTGGTCGTACGTAAGTGATTGAGAATTCACTTGGAGTGGTATCACAGGCGTCCTCGTGTGGCTTGATCGTCGAGGTGTTGGCAGCGTTTGGTGACTTCTTTCGAACCTCAACGTTCTGCGTCCCTGGCGTGTCTCTTGTCCTTTAGCGTTGTCCGGTAGCTCTTCCAGCGATAGACCTCGACTCTCTGAATAGGCCGTTGTCCTGCAAATGGTCTGATCTGGTTGGCATGTTGTGTCCAGTTGTGTGGGCCAACTTGAACTTCATAGATTACTGTGCCCCAACGTCTTCGAATTCTCCCGCGTGTCCATGCAATCTCATCATCATAACAGCCATTAGCCTGATCAAAAGGTACTGTGTCTCGGGCCGCCGCTCACCTAAACAGTGACGTGGAATATCCGAGAAGAAAACGCTACTAAGAAGTCTGAAAATTAATTTAAAAAAAACTAAGCGGAAGAACTACAAATGATATGGATACAGGTACGCCATTGACTGCGACACTCCGCCATCTCAGATAGCGTCTCTAACCAGCG
>LUCH01004878.1:28004-48498 GCA_013368495.1 Paragonimus heterotremus
GTATGCCCATAGGATCGTGCCTCACTACCTAAGCACTCCTATGCGGTCAGTAGTGCGACATACAATCCTATGAGTGTAACTGCTTTTCGTCTACCTGCTCCCCTTTGGCCTGTCTAACAAGATTACGTCTGGAAGGACCGGAGTCCTAGTCAGCATAGTCTGCCGGATCAAAACAGTACACAAGCCCTACCATCTCTCCCAGATAGTAGTGTAGGTCAGGATAGCATTATTGGTCAGGCATGCAATCTCTATCCGTCATTAGTCTCTGGCCAGTACCAGTTGCCCAATTTCGAAGGAATGGAACTGAACTCCATGTTTTTTACTAAATTGTTACTCCATCGGAAGACTGCTGTTAGCCACCGGTGGCCAGGAAGGATATAGTAAGTCATTTGATGTTCGTAATCTGCGTCCTATCAGAGCTTCAGCTGGAGATTTCTCTTCCTGCACCTATCGATTCGAAGTCGTTCGGTAATTGAGGAGAAACGTTCCGAGGATGTTGGCTGTATGTTCCTCCACTTTGGTTTTTTGAAGGGCTCTTTTGAACATGTCCACAAGTCGTTCAGCCTACCCATTTGATTGCGGATGGTAAGTCGGTGACCGTATGTGATCAATGCCGTTCCGCTTGGAGAAGTCCACAAATGTACCGGATGTGAACTGACTTCCGTTATCCGACACGATTATCTCTGGCACTCCGAAGCGACTGAACATTCGCACCGTTGCCGTTGTCGACGTTGCTTTCGTCAGGCAAACTTCTGGCCATTTGCTGTAGGCGTTGACAAGTACCAAGAAGTTATGACCGTTTATTAGTCCGGCGAAGTCCATGTGCACGCGAATCCACGGCTTCTCTGGCATTGGCCACGATTGAAACAGCTTTTATTGGGGGGGGGGTTAACAGCCAGTGCACAAGCAGAACAGCTTTTGCAGTTTGTCGACATCGGACTCCGTGTGAGGCCAGTACACATAACTACGTGCCAATGTATTCACCCGTATGATTGCGGGATGGCCGCGATGAAACTGTTTCAGAACCCTTGTTCTGAGACTAGATGGGACGATCACACTCTCACCGAATTGACAGTAGAAAGACAGTCTCTTCGCTGGAAGTACTACTTCATCTCACGATCAATGCGATTCTGAGGCCATCCGTTGCGAAGATAGCGCTGAAGATTCTGCAGAACTGGGTCCCCTCTTGTCGATCGCTGGATCATTGACGCACTTACGGGAAGGTTGCTTATTGCTTCTGCTGCCACGTAGTTCACATCCGTGATGCACCAAAATAGCCGCAACCACAATGTCCTCGTTTTCCGTGGTACGCGAAGCAATCAGTCGTGATAAAGCATCTGCTTGCCCGATGCTGATTTTTGATTGGTACTTGATGGTAAAGTGGTAGCCAAGGGGCATAGTTGTCCAACGCTGGAGTCGGTTTGCCGTATACACTGGAACGCCTTTCTTTGATCCGAAAACCGCAAGCAGCGGTTTGTGATCGGTCAACAGAGTGAAGTGACGTCCATACAGCATTTTGTGAAATTTCTTTACTGCGAATACAATTGTCAGTGATTCCTTTTCGATTTGTCCGTAATTCTTCTCTGCTCCCGTTAGCGTTCTGGATGCGTGAGCTATTGCCTTTTCAGAACCATCCGGGAATCGATGGGATATGATTGCACCAATACCATAGTTTGAGGCATCCGATGCTACCACAATCTTCAAGGTAGGGTCAAAGTCGGTAAGGAGCAGATCCGAAGCAAGCATAGCCTTAACACGACCAAAGGTATTTTGGCACTCAGCCGACCAGTTCCACACTGCATCCTTTATCGAAAGTTGGCTTAACGGCCCTCGGATATGGTGCATCGCAGTTAGGAAGATACTGTAGTGATTCACCAATCCTAGGAATGACGGCAAAGTTGAGACGTCAGTTGGATGAGGCATTCGATTGATTGTGTCGATATTGGCTGGATCGAGGCGGCGGCCATGTTGGTCGATTATAAATCCCAAATACTTGATAGACTGTATAAACATGTCGCACGAATATGAAGTCCAAACTCTCGAATTCGGCTGAGGACACGATCAAGTTTTCCGTACGAATCATCGGGACCAGTGCCCATCACAATGACGTCGTCGAGATATGCTGCTCTCCAGGGACCTCAGTCAGCGTCGTGTCCATAATCTGTTGGAAGATTGTAGGCGTTGATTTCACTCCAAAAGGTAGACGGCGATATTGAAATAATCCCCGATGAATGTTAATAGTCAGTAGTTCTCTGGAATCATCGTCGACTTCAACTTGTAGATAGGCTTCGGCCAGATCGATTTTGGCAAAACATCTGCCACCGTCAAGCTTCGCGAACAGATCTAACAGTTTTGCAAACATCGTCAAAGGCTTATGTAATGCTTACGGTGACCCCCGGGAAATCAGCCGGGTTCCTATTGCGTCAAAGTTACACACTGCTGTTGTGCCTAGTGGGCCAAACTTAATGTAGGAATAATGTATACGACAGATGCTGGATGAGTATTCTGGACCGTTGACTGCGTTGATGGCATCATCACACTCTGCCAGAAACTTGTAAAATGTCTCTTACACGAAAGGCTGACAATTGTCTTGTTAGACGTCAGGACTATTTTATTTAGGGCTGTCTCATAGGAACAATTTGTCTAAGAGGTATATTAGTAACTTTGAAACAGTCTGTTGTCACATCCTAGGTTTGATTAGGGCTTACAGCATGTTATCGTCGACCTTTGTTAATTCCATAAGGTGCTTCTCAATTCGATTTTGTGTTGTGAAATCTGACAAACGCACGCGGAAGATGTTCACGAAGTGTCTATTTTTGGCTATGGATGTGTGCGAATCATCAGCGACATACGGTGAGAACATCTTGTCAGCGGCGACGAAGTTTGTCGACGCGCCTTCGAGGTACATAGATTCTGTCGACCTCTGTCAAATTCTTTTGGCTTGCGAACATCTTACGAGTACCAGCCCACCGCCTTGTTTGCGAATGGTGGGTTAGGCTGGAAGCGGCAGTCTGGTGAACAGTACGTAACTCCGATTAGGCATACACAGACACTGAAGCTTGCTTCAGTAAGGCGTTCTTGATCGAGGTCCGAAGGACAATGAACACTTGGTTAACGATTCTGTCAGATGTAGAGAAAAATATGAATCAGTGGCACTCGTGTTAGAAATCTCCGTGTACAGTAGTTTATGCTTCTTTCCTCTACATCATGCTCTTTCGTGGCTTTACACAATCTCCCTTTCATTTAGATTTTGGCACGTTTGCCATTTCTTGTGGTCTTTTACGCGTTAATTATGTAACGTTTATGGTAAATCATCTTGAGAATGTGCTCCATTTTAACACGTCCACATACTAGTGGGAAACATAACACTTAGAATGCTATTTTTCCACGGTTGTCTTTATTGTTTATGTAAGACAAACTAGACATTCGGAAATCAAAATATATGGGGTAGAAAGTAGGTAAACCATGTGCTCGTTTCTTAAAATTTTACGGAATGAAGAAGCGCAATTTGCAGTAACCGATTTATCATATTGGAAATGTAGGGGAACTATTCCGATGTGGCACCAAGGCTCGGCACTTGTTAGCTGTTCCGGGAAGTTGACTGAATTCATATTTCGAAACAAAAATCTGAAGAAAATAAAACAAGCGCGTGATTACAATTCGTTCCGCAAAATTCCAATTTGTGAACTAATTAGAGCAAATGGTAGCTACATACGAAATCGCTTTGTAAACAATCCATTTAGTTTCTAGTTATATGCAGTGTTTTGCTTCTCTGTCTTCTAGATAAGGCTGAATATTGGTCTTTTAAACTAGCCGGCTCTATCACATTGTTGTGCTATATCACATGTAGACCGGATTGCTTTCAAGAATGACTTAATCACGTTATATCCATTCACATTCTTGAAGATGTTCTGCGGTGGTGCAACCCACCGTCACAAATTATTCATGCTGAAGTCGGCATGTGCAATAGTTGCTACTGATGCCTACTAACATTTGCCTAGTTAATTTAGTGACCTGGGTCCGGTTTTTATATCGGATGTTTCATCTAAGCACCTATCGAGTTCAACGGTTACTTCGCGATAAGCTTGCTAGCAAGAAGCGTAGATCAACACAATTATAAATGAATCTACCTGGTCAAATAATTAATCATTTCTTTGGAGGCCAAAAGTTCTGAGGCGAACTGAGAATTTCACTCATGTGGTTATCAGCAGCATCCAGTTGACGTTTAATGTGTGTATTTGCGTAAACGCCTGACTCATCAGCCCACGTGTTTCTCCCTTTTCGTTTTGCAGTGCTATGATCCGTGAACTGAGAGAGCATACGTTTTCTTGCAACACTCACGTCCACCGATTCTGTCGAGGGCTGTGAAAATGGATGGGTAAACCATTTATTCTCTGGTCGGTTTTGTGATAATGAGCGGTAGTAATTGTTGCGTCAAATAAACTTGGCAGCGAGACTGTACAAAAAGGCGGAGAAGATTATGGCATACGGGGCTTTATTTTTTAGCAATACTATTTAGTCTGTATTGCGACTGATCATTATGTTGTACTATTTTACGGGTTAAAGTTCAAGACATTCAGTCTGTCCGTTCATGTAAATGTGACTAGTGAACACTACTGGAAATTTTCAGATACCGGGTTTGAAACCGAAGCTAGGTCATTTGCAGGATTTGCAGCGTTTTGCGAGGTTTTCAGTGGCATTCGTTGGTCTCAACGATTCTACCGTGCTGCAGCAGTTGGAGAAAGCGCCTCCAGCCCATTGAGCAAGAAAATCCCTCCAAGAGGATGCACGGTCAGAAGAGTCGTTGACTAGCGTGGAACGCTCGTTGGTCACTAGTACTGCTAGTACTATCTTCCTTCTTTCAAGCTTCAGTTGTCTGTCGCTAATAGGGGTTTAGAAGTAAAAATGACAAGAAATCAAATAAACAGTACTGTGACCATTAAAAAGTAATTAGAGGAGCGGACACTAAAAACTGTAAGGTGGATGGAGGCAATTCTTCTCAATTTAACCCACGGAATACTGACAGCCATCGTTTATCAAGTCTGCTTGGATTTGCTTGCTTTGTATCTAAAACCACTTGCAGTGGTGTCATTCTAGGCTTCCGCAGATCCGCAGGAAAAGAATTGGACCAGAATGCTTTTGCTGCGATTAGGCTTTCGGAAGTGCTGGTTTTCCAGTGTGACGAAACGGCTTTTCATCTGCATCATTCAAACTTCTTCAAGGCTCAAGGGTTTTATATAAGTCTCCTCGTTTACCTCTCTCGATAGGATACAACGCCACACAGCTAAGCCTACTGTGATGTTTCGTAACCCCTGAGTTTCTCAAAGAGGCTGTTACATCGGTATAATTTTCTTTCTAGTACCTTTGTATATATACCTATATATGGATTCCGAGTTTGTTTATTATATTGAATATGTAGTTGTGTATGTTCTATGTGGATGTGGTAGAACTTCTGAGTTCTGATAAACCACAGCCATCTCAAGCCTATGTAGTGACCGATTGGCCATTCGAACTACAGCTGTTAGCTTGGACGAACGGTTTGAAGTTACTACCTATCTGTATTCCTAAACACCTCGCCTTTTATGTTCGCCGGATCTCCATGGGATTTCTCGACTCACCTTTGCATCCAAACGGTCCCTGTACGCTCGCCTGCAGCAGCCGTTTACACTGTTTCTTCTGGTGGTAGTTCGTACTGTACTATCCACTAGCGGCTTCTATCTATATCACCATGCATGTCTTCGTCGCGTGGATGAACTGCCAGCTTTGTGGCGTCCACAAACAATATTTACATGACGGGCTCAGTGTTGGGTGATTGAGGTCCCAAGGTAGACTGCTGATGAACTCCTCTCCTCACAGCTGTTGATCGTAATTGGGCGCCTTTTGAATGTAAAATTTTAGGTCCTGAAAGTAAGCCATCATCCAATTCATAATTCTTGGAGTCAGGCCAAACAACCGAAGTTTATTTAAAAGCCTTCTGTTAATCGGTTAGTTAGTTTTTCTCAAGTCCAAGCGATAGAATTCCGACCCTTCCCTTACATAGCTGCAGGGAGATCCCCTGAACAGAGATAAAAATTTGGTTAGGTAAAATTGTTTATCCACAAACCTATGCTGCTGAGCTACTGAAACCTCATCGTTAGTGACATGGTCCGCAGTCTTCTTTCTTGCTATACCTTCCGTCAGTCGTAGGAGAGTAGATTTGAAACTACCATGTCCGTGGTTCATGAGGGGTCTCTTTTCCCTCTGTTTCTGATAATAACAGCAGCCATCCACCGTCCCTAACGTATCTAAGAGCGCGGTAAACGAATAAGCTATAAATCACAGCGAGATATCAGTCAATAGTCCTAACAATCGTGAATGTATACAATCTGGCCTCACTGCCTTGTTGATATTTACTTTGGTCAGCTTCTTTTTCAAATCTTTCCCGGTAGCATGCACGTCTACCCCTAGGGGCATATCAGGATTAGTATGCAGCAGTAGGATTCTCCCACTGTAACTGGTGTGCACTTTCTCAGAGGAGTAAAATAGTCTTAGTCTTCACACTCCTGATGGCGTTTGCAAGCAGTTCATTTTTAACGAGGCCATTCGTAGCTCGTACTGACATCTTTTACCACCCGTCATCACCATCGTCATTTTCAGCTTTGATCTATATTCGTAGTTATTATGGCTGGGACCACCGTCGGTCCTGACAATGGTTTACGACATAGTAGAGTAATAAGTAACTATGAATGTATAACAAAAAAGGAGGAAGAAAGCAGGCGAGAACAATTAGGTTTCGTGAAAAGGTCAACAAGCCTGAGGATACAGGCTCGTCACCGACTTCGACAAACCGCTTCGTCAGCGTGTTTCCAAATGTGGTATGGATATTTGTTAACTCTTCAACCAGGTAGGCGGCACCTACCAACCTTGCTCAGTCGAACGGTCAAAGCCTCCATAGTCTGTGACCACGTCATCGCCTGGTCATCTTGCGGCTTCGTCCAACCACCAGCCGCACTGAACATTGTGTGGCGCGGCAGACGCTCTGTCAACATACGGCTGATTGAGCGGATATCCAGAACTTTGTTTACAGTACGCTACCATGAAAATAAAGCAGGTGGCGCTTCACTATAGTTAGATAAATATAACTACGGTATAGTGATTATACGTCCAAAGAATGGACATAAACTTTGCTTTTTCAGTACTGCTACTGCGCGCGCTTTCATCGAAATTTTCTGATTTTGTCACATTCGCTTAGGAATAAGTTCATAAGTTGTTATAAGGGTGGGAAGGATCTTTGCTTGTACGTCGTCACCTGGCCTCCCTTTAATGTTTCCAACTATCAGCAACCACAGTGCGCGGTTCGACAGACGCTTCGTCGGCACACGAATTATGTGGATCAACCAGCAAAGATTGCGCATTTCTACTATCTCGACTACCGATCACATATTTCTACACTTTCCGGATACGCGCTGACGGACTATCGCCCACCCATCCATGTTATTAGATACAGGCTAGTCGGCGGAGACAACGGTGAGCGAATGACGTGTAGTTATATACATCCTGCATAATTAGGCCAGGTCTCTGATTCACAAAGCAAAACTGAACGCACACACGCATTGTGAACTCGGTCTTTACTCGGCAAATAAACAACTTTATGATGCCACAAGTAACAGGATTTAGCGAATACAGTGCGTGCTTTCGTTACCGTTGTGGATATTTGATTAGCACTAGTACAAGCTGATGAGTTGACAAGAAATAGGTAGGTTGTGTGAACAACAGCCTGCAGCATCTTACAGCAACAAAGACAGGGGTGTTGCCAACCCAGTCTTGTAACAACAGTTTGTACTTTGAAGGTGCAGACCAGCCATTTCATTCGATCAGTTTAGCATGGTCTTCGTGTTCTCTGCAAAAGATCTAAAACAGTGTCATCCCCATACTCAACAGAAGTGAGCTTACTGCCGGGAAGAAGCTTAGCTCCAGGTTCCCTTTAACTCCTGGGTGTTGCTTCCAGCATAAAATCTATCACAAAGTTGAAAGGAACGAACAGATCGACATCCCTGTTGGACGCTACTCAACGTGAACAACGCTTAAAATAGCTATCCATAAAGATGTACTGTGCACTCACAGCTGACACACGACGACTTCAACAATTTGACGTACTCCATTGGGACTCCCTCGCGGTGGACAGAGCCTCAAAGAGCATGTCGAGCAACCGAGTCAAAAACGTCCTTAAAACTAATCAGTACCACGATTGTTGACTGCTAAAACGGGTGTTTATTGTAAGGTAAGGTTATGATCGATATATCCGCGACCAGGCCGGAAAGTTGCCTGTTCCTCCCTTATGCGGTTCTCCCTGGGTTTCAGAATTAGCCGTATCCTGAGACTCATGAACATCTTGCACATGATAGAGACAAGGCTAATACCTCTGTGGTTGTCACATTATGTGTTGGCATCTTTCTTAAAAATGAGAATAGTTGCTAATCAGCACCAGCTATGAAGCAGCTATTCAGTATCCCTCATGAGATGGAAGGGTGCAATCAGTTCAGGCAGCTATCTTTCACCACGATCTTCGAAAGGTACTGGATAAAAAAAGTCCGGACCGGAGGCTTTGTCGGGTTTCACTATTCTAAGCTCCAAAGATACTTTGGTTTCCGACAGAAAACTAACCAACTAACCACATAATCTCCATGATCATCCACAGCTCATTGAACTGGCTTGGACCAATCAAACTGTTCCTCAAGGCGCTCAACCCATCTGTAAAGTCGCCACGACATGTCGTAAATTCGTGAGCCATCTTTCTCACATATAGCCCCACTGACACCTTGCCGACGGTCAGTGCAACCAGTAATCATAAAAAAAACATCCGATTAATCCCCGATAGAATCACTGTCTCCATCTTTTTGACTTGCCCGGAGAAGTAGACCTTACTGTCCTTACACAGACTCGTAAGTTTTCGTTTCAGTTCACGGCGATCTTTGTCGTATTCAGAGGCAAGAAGATCACTCGACGCTTATTCATAAAAAATACTGTGTAGCGAACAAGCTCGTTTTCAGTGATTCATCATCAGGCTAAATACATCACATATATATATCACGAATTTTACAGGGGAATCATTAAAGGGGGTAAACGATGAACGGGTAGTTAATCAGTGTGACATTGAATTGATTGACCTGATTAACCACCCGTCCCTCGTTTACCCCCTTTAATGATTCCCCTGTAAAATTCGTGATATATATATGTGATGTATTTAGCCTGATGATGAATCACTGAAAACGAGCTTGTTCGCTACACAGTATTTTTCATGACTACACTGGGAATTTTCGCGCGCTTATTCATAAGTTCGGTTGAGTTAGCATAAGTCCATTTCCGTTGTATCTAGTGATTCTTTGGAATACACCACAAGAAGCTTGCAAGCGTTTTACAACGACAACAGCCAGCTGTCTCAAACTTAACCACTGCAGAACAGAATGCTCTTGGTTTCATCAAGAAGGATCGGTTCATGTCACTAAGGCCGATAAAGGAAACATCACAGTTATTCTTAATTAGTCAAGAAGATTACCAAAAGAAAGTGTTAGAGCACTTAGTTACTGGACCATAAGAAAAGGTCAGTGAGCAGAAGACCAACGCATTTCTTAATAAAGTCAAAGAGCAAACCAGCAAGTTCTTCCGGTGCATCAAAGAAAAACCTGGGCAGTCTACCTGGTTCATGCTCAATCCGAAGGGTAATCGTCCTTCACGTTTCTATAGTCTTCCAAAAATGTATAAAATATGAATACCCGTAAGACCTATTGTTGACTACACCGCCGATCCAACTTACAAGCTGGCCAAGTTCATCAGCAGCATAATCAAACCGTTACAAAACGAGTTGATAAGCAACGTTAAAGATTCCTTTTATTTTGTTGGTAAACTCGAACACGTAACACTATGTAGTAATGAAACTGTTCTTAGTTTCAATGTTCTCTCTTTACACCACTGTACCAATAAAACTTAGCATTGATGTTGTTAAAGAGTTATTAGAGTGATGACTCTCTTGATGCACGTACTGATGTATCACCTTCCAAAATTGTATCTGGTCTTGAACTTGGTCTGCGCTCAACCTTGTTCACATTCACCAGAAAGTTTTACAAGCAAACCGATGGTGTAGTTATGGGTTCCTCTGCTGCACCTGCAGTAGCCAATCTTTTCCTCGGATACCTGGAAACACAAATGATGAATGAATTTATCTGCCCTCCACGAATTCGGTGGCAGTATGTAGTTGACACATCCCTAATCACGAAACGGACCGCTCGCTACCAATTCCTGCAGTTTCTTAGCTCAGACTACAATGGTATTATATTCACATTGGAAAGTGAAACCAGTGAGCGCTCACTTAATTTGCCAGACTGCCTGGTGAAAGTTGATGAGTAGCAGAGATTTCAGGTTTCTGTGTACCGCAAACCAACTCATTCTGGTCAGTAGCTCAACTTTAGCTCGTCGCATCCAATCGACATAAAGAGAACAGTCATCAAATCATTTGTCAATAGGGCTACTAAGATCTACACCACTGAACGTTACTAAACAACAGAAATTTCTTACATTAAAGGAATGCTAGCCGTCAATCAATATCAAAACGTATTTATTGAGAACACAGATAAGCGCATGTTAACTAGGAGACCAAAACTTTCAAGTCTATTGTGCAAATGCCCTATCGTGAACAACCATCCGAAAAAATTTGCCCCATCCTTTCTGGGTATGCTATCCGGGCAGTATTTTCGTTAGATAATACCTTGGAACGACTGGTGATGCATCCTAAAGATCCAGTTTCTATGGGCGACCAGACAGACTGTGTTTACGAAGTCAAATGCACTGATTGCAATGCCATTGAAGAGACAAGCAGACAACTGAAAGTACGTGTTTTCGAACACAGGAGGCACACGAGGTTGCCTCCTAAAGACGCATATTGACTTAAGAAGCTAGAGGAGAATTCGGTCATCGCAATACATGCACTGTCAGAGAATCATAACGTAGGTTTTGATCAAGCTCGAGTGATTCACAAAAGTCTGCCTTTCCCTGCGGAACGCTGCTGCGCTGAAGCCTTCACCATTTACACACAACACGCTTGTGTTGATCACAATTATAACAAACCCCTGTCTGCAGTGTGGCGTGGATGGATAAACAACACCAAACAGACGAATCTTATCTACATCATTCTCACCCCCACCTAATGGGCAAACGATTCCACCAACCAATTCAGTTGCAGCGCAGATTGATCTAACTACGGCAAATCCCACGTGACCTCTGTTCCTTCGTTAGTGTGATTTTGATTACAACACTCCTGAGGAAGGCCACCTGAGGTGGTTAAAATGTAGAGCATTACAACTTGCTCATAACTTTGTGTTATTCTTAATCTATTTGCCAGCAGCTTGCAAAGTTGTTGATATTTCTGTCCATTGCTCGTTCAAGTCACCTCACTGTTATGACCTGAACGGTTTTACTTTCATTATTGTTCAATAGGCGTTTCGTATTCCTTTGTCATCCAATTTCAGGGTGAGTATTTTATGTTTATGTGTAGATGGTCTCAGAGCGGGCATGAGCAGAGTTGAAGTGGTTACTTTAAAATGAGCACCAACGGTAGCTGACGGCGAGATAATCGGTTTATATCAATGGTTGAGCTGCACGGAGTGGTCTCCACTTGACTCATTATCGTCGTTTGTGCCTAAGTGCGCTTTTCGATATGTAGTTAGTAAGATACGCATAATTGTGATAGCCTATCACCGTTGCCAATGCGTCGCTCATGGACACCAAATATAACACCCAGCCGCTTACCGTTTAGAGACGACCAAGTTGTACATTCTTATCACTAGCAAGCGCAACGATGTCCGATGTACATAAGTTGTCCCTGGAAATCAGAGACAGTATTAGTTAAGGCTTTTCTGACAGCATCTGAACTACTGTCTCTTGGATCATATGCAGATACGACAAATAAACAAGTTCTTTCCGATCTGTATCAACCGATTTTAACTGAAATACCAAGTCCGATGGCATTTGGGCGACCGTTCACTGGGATTCAGTCGAATGGACTATGCCCTCCCTTAGAATTCGGTGTAATCTCCACCCCAGTTTGACCGTTAGATTCGGCTTCATCTACACCAGATAATTTGAGAAAGAACCGCTGATTATTAACGTTAACCAAGAATAAATTCAAGTGAAGAACAAAGCTAGGATCGTAAGGGCGCGATTCAGAAACAGAATACCTATTCAGTCTCGGACTTGGAGGGAAACTAGCCGGAGCACCTTTGTGACCTATTTGTTGAACGGAGCGGATGTTAAAGGTGCCGATGTTTACCAATTTTATTGCCTTGAAGAGGGAAAGTCGTAGCAGAGAAGAAAACAGGTGAAAACCAGTGGACTGGTCTGTCAGGACAAATATATCTTTTGATACTTCCTGGGTGACTTGAGGAGCCCCACCCGGAGCCTCCGACTCAAAAGTCTTAACTGCGAGACTTCATCGTGATTCAGCGGCCTGCTCCGTAGATAAACCTGAGGGTAGAAGGCAGCTGGCATTGTCCTAAGTTGATTTGCCAGTTGGTTTACTCCACAATAATGCGGTCTAAGTGGACCGGCTGAGTGCTGACGGAGGTTCAACTTTGATGACATCATTGTACTTCCTTCTAAGCCGCTAGTCATGTACGATGTAAAAACGCCGATGTACGTAAAGTGCACGACGTACAAATGCAACCAGAATAGAAAAACTCTGTTGTAGGCTACCATATGGAGGCTCGATTTGTCTTCCGTTGGACGGTCTTCCGAGGAATTTTTCTGAGATGTTCCAAAGTGTCTGACATGCAAGCAAACATATGAGGGAAGAGGAGCTTTAACGAAATATGAAACTCACCCGAAATGAAAGCTGAACGTACAGAACGTTTTAACATTTTTGTGAACGTTTTCATGAGAATGGTGTTTAGAGTACAATAACGCAGGCCAAGCTCCAATGGATATTCCGTAAAAGTGTCGGAATTCTACATGCAAACCCAAAAACTGGCTAAGGTGAAGAACCCTATGCAGTGAAGGCGCATAGGTAAAAACCGACGAAGAAATGTATCCGAACGACTAGGAGCAGTACGTAATATCCGAGCTGACAACTACTCCCAGGTGAGTCGAGCAGTTGAATGCCGACCAAATTGAGATGGCGTAGATTTGACGCTTATGGTATTGTATACACAATCTAATGAACAATACTGCTGGCTTGGATGCATACGTGGTTTGCATGAACAAGATTAATGACTCTTTGTAAGCGGCGCAAACTATCTTGTATGTCCTAGCAAATCGGCTGATGAAATGCTGCAAAAGCAAACTAGTAGTGAAAATCGAAGTAAGTGAGCGCACAGGAGTGAACATGCGGCATAAGCCTTTATGCTGGGCGTGTTTCTTCAGTACCATCGCTTGGTAGTGATTGCGACATCACATGGTCTGAGACCGGCTGAGATAAGCCGTGACAGAGGTTACATTCGCACAGGTGAACGACAGAGATAAACTCCGGTTCGGTCCTGATTATTGAGTGTGCCGTAGCGGGAAGTATATGAAGGGCGCGTTGATGCTTCCGAAGAATTACCCATGCTAAAAGCCTGAGGTGAGTGTTAAGAAGTCTAATCTCGCGCAGATGTAATCTGTCAATGAGTGCTGCCGTGGCAAACGTCAGTCGTCTGAGCCATGAGAACGTGTGGTCCGAAGTGTACGTCGTGTTGCATACGACTGTAAAAGTGGCACCGCAGAAGAGATTTCCGAAGGGGTTGCTGGGAAAACCGGAGCTTCCACACTAGTTGACTCGTGCACACTAAAATAGACCAGTTGCTTAGTCACTTCGCGGATAACAATATGGTGGGGGGATCCAGAGTCATGGTAGGTCAGTGAGGCCGCGTTGGCTACTGACTCCCGTGCCGAAGTCGACTGAGCGTACAGATGGTGTCAATGAAAATGTGGATACTAATGCCACTCGACGATGAGAGTTTCTATAGAGGCGCTAAGTTGCCGTATGGCTAAGTATTGCTGACGATGTTCACAACAAACCATCTCAGACGGAACGAAATTTGTATACAGGGTTTGAAACGGAAGTGAGTACACGCTACCAAAAACCCACGAATATGTTTAGGCATGTTAGGTTAAGCCTGTCTGATAGCGTTGAAATCGTGTGCGGTCATTTTGGGTTGTTTGATCAGATGCTAGAGTTGGGCCATTTTACCCGCTAGATGGGGGGTGTTTGTGTGAAATGATAAATATCTTGACCAGTGGAGACTGTGGCTCATGCTGTCATCACTAATGCTGTGCATAACTTGCTGTCTCATAAGGACTCGGTAATCTTCCCTCAAAGATAGAAAGTACTGATTCCCTAAAGGCCCGGCCACGTTCATACTCCATGAGGACATCAGGTTACGATCGTTCCTACCGCCACAGGTTCTCTAAATGCGAATCTTGTTTTACTCTATACGTCACTTGATTCCTCATCCATCACAGAACAAGGAGGAGCGTTCCAGCAGTTGAATACTCTACGGGATAGGTGGCAGACTGCAAACATCTTCTGTTTGCATTGTTTCACCGGTGCCCACACCTCATGTCGTTATTCCCGAGGGAAATTCCGCGCGCAGCTTTGGACCCGTTTCCCATCTGAATATTTCAAGTACCAGTACTGAATCTCCCCCACTCTTCTGTAGCATTGGGAAGTATATCAATGAGGTATAGCCTCTCTTTATAGCTCTTTCCCTCCATTCCAACAGCAGCTCGCTTGGTCGTTATCTGAACATCCCCCAGCTTCCGCATCTCCTTCTTCGTGCAGAGGTAGGCTGTCACTCCCTCATACTCCATGATTGGTCTAACGGATGCGGCGCAAAAAGTGGTCTGAGTTCTGGTCGCAAACTGCTTAGAGACAGTTTAACCACCCCCAGTAAATCACGGGCTGATATTCAGCGCCTGTCTGCTTTGTCCTGCGTCTTGAATTATGCTGGGAGAACAACACCCAGGTCGCGTTCACCTTCTGCTCGTCTCAGCAACCGTCCACCCGTGTGGCAGGCACTCACTTCACTCGTCCTCTCAATGTGCGTGTATGCACATTTTGAAGGCTTTATCGATAGAACCTATTTGAAAGCCCACTCCATTAGGTGGTCGAGATCGGTCTATAAAGCTTTTTGATCTTCTGCTGACTTCATTACCCGCCAGATCTTGAGGTCATCAGCGTACGCCAAGCATGTTAATTCAATGACTCCGAGAATGTTATTGACAAAAACCAAAAACACCAGAGGGCCTATGAGGAACCCAGCTGGATATCTCCCATCAAGAGTAGTGGGTAGCTACGATTACGACGAAAGTTCTCTATCCATTTTGAGGTGTGGTTGGTGATGCCTTGAGTTTGCTGAGAAACCTTCTACACGAAACTTTGTCAAAAGCTTTGGTGAAGTACATAAAACGACCTCTACTGGCCTCCCACTAGCCTTAGCCCCAACCCAATGTAGGTTGGTGATATGCAGCTGTTTTGACGAAAACCATGCTAGCAGGGATGTTGTAACTCGTTCGCTTGCAGATACATCCTGACCCTCTTATCCAGTAAACGCCACATGACCTTCCCAACCACAAAGGTAAGGCTGACTGGTAGATAGCTGACTAGAAGCTTGCAGCTGCCACCCTTATAGATGGAGCGAAAGAGTCTCCGCCTCCACTCTATAGAAGTTTGCCATTGTTACCAAGACACGTTTAACAGGCACGCTGGTGGAGCCGCAAGAACATCCGCAAGTTCCCTAAGTATTAACGGATGCAAACCATGTGGGCCGGTTGACTTTTAAAGGTTGAGATTGCTCGACTGCTGTGCAACATTCCCTTCCTTTATCTTCTATGCGTTGAACAGTAAGGTCTCAGGAGCACATGGAAAAGCCTAACGTACCTCAGTGGGATGCAGCGTAATACAATTGGCAGCCAAGGTCTCTACTTTTGCCTCTACAGCTCCTGCTTCCTCAGCTTTGCCGAGAAATGTAGATATGTCTATTATTGTTCTCGTGCATTTCCGCAAGTAGACGTACAATCTTTTGGTACTGCCAAGTACTGATCTACGAGGCGATCCCTGCACATTATGCTTTCCGAAATCTTTAGTCGGCTATATTGGATGAGAATACGTCTGTAGCGTTCGTATCCATATCCAGTTATCCGAAACAATCTCCGTACTCGATTGTGTTGTAGGAGACATGTACTTAGCTCCCGATCAAACCATGACGACCCTTAGCAGCGAGGTCTTTGAAGCTGAATTTGGACAAATGTCTCAACTAGTGTCTGCACGTGCTCTCTTGTTCTCCTCCACAGGCTATCAACGTCCGATTCGTCTTCATCCATCCAACCAACGGAGTTTGGTTTCTTCTGCATCTCGGCAAATGGTATTTGCCAGACATTTCAACCTACCCTCAATTCTACTTTTCCAGTACTGGGTTGTCCCCAAGGGATCTTGAGGACTTCATGATCAATACTCCCCAGTGATGGAAAGATAACCAGCCAGTCAATATCCGTCTACCTTAAAGTAAACACTGAATCAGATGTAGATGTTCGGTTATCGAGGCATCTCGTAAGCCTGAAGACGTGCTGGTTCAAACACAAGTCCAGGAAAATTACCGACATTTCTTCGATGTAGACATCCGTAGACCGCGTACAGCGTTGAAGCTCCCAATCAATTTGCGGTGTGTTAAAGTCGCTCATGGTGTAACACTGAAGCTCTTCCAACAGCGATGTCGGCTGCGTTCCATGCGTCTTGTAGGTAACGCCCGCCGTATCAACTCCCAATTGATAATCTGACTGCATCACAGGCTCTTCTAGCATCCTTCCTGGTCGGCAGTCGCCAAAATTACTGCGGCTGGGATATCCTCTCATATGTGCATGGGCGCTTCATCTCCACCCTGCATGCGAGATCTGTCAGAACGGAAGAAATAATATCCAGGGCTAGCCAATTCGGCGAACGACACCGAGCTTTTAAGCTATTTCCAGAGTAATGTCACTAGCATTGACTAATATTTAAAAAAAAACAATGTTCTAGCTTCTCTCGCTTGTCCAGTACATTCGGAACATTGTCGTGCACTAGCAGTCCGCTTACGGTCGCGCTCTCAAAGTCACCCTGTATTTAGAATCGCATTGAGGCTAGTTCCCGTTCACAAAGCTTAACGCGGCTCACTTAACTTTTGGTTCCCGGCAAACTATCCAAACCTCCTGAATGAGCAGGCTCTTTTCACCGTCAACTGGACCGTCCTCAGATGTCTTCTGTTCATTGGGGATAGATCCTATAGAATACAGACACCGTCCTTGAAATTGGTGCGTGCGATGACGGACTGTTGTGGCGATTTCCGCATAACTAAACACTACCTTCAGCGATAGGGGCCGAGCTTTAGAACTTTTCGGGCGTCAGACTCGTCTGAGTAAGGCTTTCACAGTTACGCTTGCTGCAAGATCTTCATCCCTAATGAAAATGGTCCCTATAAGCTACTGGAGTTTGACGAGGTCATGATTTAGTCGCATCTGTAGTTTATCACCACTCGATCAAGGAACATCATCCATTATAGCACAGCTTTCTCTTTGCGTTAACTTGTACACTGAAGCCGTCGGTGGTGGTTTGGCTTTCACTGCCTCCACGAGGCTGACGCAGGTAGAAGCAAGTAAAAGGCCGGTATCAGGAATCAGAGGTACTTCTTGATTTGCCTTCTACTTCACAAGCAGCACACATTTTGGTTGAGGGTTAGCTAACTCCGCCCTCTGGGTCTGTCTCTTACTCAACCTTTTCACCTACACTGCAGCGGCAGCGACCTGCGCAAATTTTGACTCGGTAGTATCATGGACAGTATAGCTTCTTGTATCTGGTTTTCTCAGCAGGCTCTTCTTCACTGGAGTACTGCGTGAACTGGGAGGCACGTATGTAGCATCGGCACTGCTCTCTGACAGTGTCCCTTGCGGGCTACTCAACCTGGCACCCACGAAGCAGCACTTGAAACGACACAACTTGATCCGATCTTAACGACTTCTCTTGGGACATTTGTACAGCTCTACAGTTACTGAAGCGTAAGTACGGTACAACCGTCCGTCACGAATTTCGCGTTGTTTCCCGATATGTTTCGTGCACTTTAGATTAGGCGAATGCTCGTCTGAATGACTGCAAGTAATTTCCGTGATGACCTCGGGAAAATATGTCATGAATCAATAAAACACAGAATTTACCGAATTTGATGACGCGTAACTTATGGAACGGCAAACTGTGTGCAGTGTAATGGCAGGTGCACCCAAGATCAGTAACAAAGCTGACGAGTATACCAAACCACATGGCAACATAAAAAATAGATGGTGAGCTGGTTCAAAGTGGAAATAACCGAACTAATATGTATGTTATAAGGTGCGTTGACCTAAAACAAAAAAGGAATGGACTTATCAATCTAGGCCGGTAGTGCAGGTGAAAATGTGAAAAAGGACGGTAACAGAATAGTGAACCTAAATAAAAACGGGCTGAAAAGCGCTGATTGCTAAGTCTCATCAACCTGTGATTAGGCTTAAGTAAGGCGTTCAGTATTCCGCCTTATAGGCAGGATTACATGTATATATATATATGTAAATAAAATATTACACATGTATTTGTTTAGTGCCCGTGAGCGTATAATTAACCTCACACGTTTCATGCGTTCTACCACGTTCATATATGGAGGGGGTGTATATACCCCGACCATGTGACTGTAGTCACATGGTAACTAAGGTGACCATAATACACCTTAGTTACCATGTTCTTTGAATTAGGAACGTAGGTGTTTCTACGTAAGTACGAAAACACATGCATGGAGAACACACTGACCACTGGTTCGAGAATATCCGTGGGTTTGTCAAAATCTTCTTGATAGGTCGTTTTGGGGTGGAACTGGGTCATGTATAAGCGCTCTCTGGAAGTAAGTGGAACATCCTTTAGGTGCTTTGTATCTATCAAAATGTCGTGCGATAGCAGTCGTTTACGCGGTACTTTATCGATAAGACCTATCCTGTCGGCACACATAGTCATGTATGTTGTTTTATCTGAAAACTTAAGAAGTTCGAAAGCAGTGGGTTTTCTGTTACTGTGTCATCGAGCCCAATTCGTTTGTATGTTGAACGATGATAGGAACGAATAGGATCCGTACATAATTCATAATCTCTAGGTTCCGATTCTCGAACATCTAACCTTGATTGTAATGACGTGAAAGTCTGTCAAACAACAAACCAGTCACGAGTTTTAACAACTCGAGAATACAGACTAACGTCACCTCCCAAAGAATAGACACTCAAGGTCGGCAGCATTTTTGTTGCGTGGTAACCTGCAAATTGATGCAGTAAAACGAACTGTTGATATTTCTACAATAAGATGTTACAAAGGTCACAGTTAACAAACGTACGGTTATTCTAGAATACCAACAATCGTCCTAAAATGAACATTTGCTGTGATAATATGTGAGTTGCTGATTAGCTTAAATACGCGTAGGTTTGTCGCCTCAGTTTTGCAGCGATTGATACACCGGTTCGATGCAGAGACCCAAGGGTCCCAGATCCACTCAGTTTTTCTTGTCCAATTCCAAGCGGGCGTCTGTTGACCTGAAAGGCCCTAATAGAAAACAGAGTGCAGCTTCCTGTTATGTCCACGCCGACCGTCATCATTGGCTACAGTGAAGAACTGATCAACGAGGCCTACTCTAAATAGAAAGTGTGTGAAAATTAAATCACCAAGGAGCCGTCGAAATTCAAGTGGGCATAGGTCAAGGATTTCAAGTCGAGACTTGTACGCGACGTTTCTCAGGCCTGTGACTAGTTTGGTTGCCACGCGTTGGACACACTCGATAGCTAGTATGTCTCCACCGAGTGACATAAGTGCGCACTTACTGTCATTTAGTGGGAGATTCCAATCGTCCGATCAACGCTTATTCGCGCCAAGATCAATCTGTAGTGCGCTGGGATCAGTGGCATTCCAGATTTTCAGGTTGTCGGCATATAGGAGGGCATTGCTGGAAGGAAGGAAGGAAGCCATGCTGGGTGGAGGAAAGAAGATGGTTTGATAAGAAGTGGTTAAGGATGGCACGCTTTAATAAGCGCTCCATTATCTTACACGGAATACTAGTATGGCTGATTGGCCGATAGCCAGCTGGAGCGTGCCGGTCACCCGCTTTAAATATGGGCGTGACCGTCGCCTCTTTCCATGCGTTAGGGAGAATGCCAGTCTGCAGTGTCTGATTAAACAGCTTGTAAAAGGGTTCTGCCAGACAAGCGGCTTCTTCTTTGAGAATTCTGGGATGGATCTTGTCTGGAACCATTGCACTATATGAATTTAGCTTAGATAAAAGGTCCTGAACATCCAGCACAGAAAAACTCGGCAGTAACGAGTGGTTGCCGGAAATTCTGCGGCTGACGGATAGGGTGCCAGCAAGGCAGTGCGACGCTGTAGACTGCCGTGTAGTAGTCCCCAAATAACTGGGCGACAACTAGGGGTTTAGATGAGGTCTCCCCCTCGGGCAGTCGC